>JAHUYU010003451.1:0-12020 GCA_030439765.1 Tripidium arundinaceum | reverse complement strand
TTGGATTGGACTGATGCCTCTTCTTTGAAGAGGTTTGAAGTCAGAACTTTTTCCATTATCTAAAAAATCATCAACAAAAAAGCAGCACAAGATGTATCCACATCAACCTCAATAGAATCAGCATCCTTACTAATTGCCTTGCACACATTTGCCTCATCCACACTAGCCCTCTTCGCTCTATTGTCCTCAGCATTCAACCCCAGAAGCACATACAACTGCTCATTATCAACTATTTTTAACCCTCCCAAGAATTTGTCTGGTCAAACACAAAAGTAGCCGACTTCTTGTTCTCTGAAAAGGAGACCGAGATTCCAATATCTAACTTAGGACCTATTTGGATCCACCTTAACTAAAGTTTAGCTAACTAATTGGTACAGCTAAATTTTAGCCAGACTTTAGCTGAGGGTGTTTGGATCCTCTAACTAATTGAAAACCTTAACCATGCTACCCGTCATTAATTCCATTGTTTTTTTACTGTTTAGAGGTGGAGCTTGCTGCTGCGCGGGGAGAAGAAACGGAGCCGCGTCGCTGCCCACTGGAGGTCATTGCCACACGGGGAGGAGAGGGAGCTGCACCGCCGCGGTCCACGACGCACCCGTCACTTGCTGACCACCGTCGTCCAAACACCGCCCTCTGCTCGCCTATGGACGGCCTGAGCTTGCCCGCTGACAGAGATCTCCTACTGCTGCGACCTCTGCGTGCCATCGCCGGCCCCTGCTGTCCGGGTCGCATCTGCGCATGCGCCCAGCGTGCTTGTGTCCGCCTCGCTAGCACGAGCCGCGAGCTCGCTTGCCGCGCGCGGTCGCGGTGGTCGCACCTCCGCTACTCGCCTGCCATGGATCGACCGCAGTTGGCTCTGGACTTGAGGAAGCAGCGCGCGGTCAATTGGATGAAGCCCGGCCAGTCATGGCCAGATTTGGGGGCCCGCCGCCGCTACCATCGGTGAGGGGAGGGCGACGCGATCGGATCTGCTTTAGAGGGGCTCACCGGCGCCGCCATCGGTGGGGGAGAGGAGGGTCACCATGGCAAAATCATGTGGGAGAAGGCCATGGCCGGGGCGCCGAGCAGCCATGGCGGGTGGGCGCAGAGAAGGCTGGGGCCGGGGCACGATGCAACCATGGCGGGCGGGCGCGGAGAAGGCCGCGACTGGGGCGCGGAGCAGCCATGGCGGCCCGGGCGCAGAGCAGCCATGGCGGGCGGTTGCGGAGAAAAGACTGGCACGAGCGCAGATGCGGTGAAGAGAAAAAGGCGAGGGCATTTTGGTAACTGACCACTTTTAACTGCCATTAACTGGGTTGGAACAGTTAATGAGGTAATGGAGTTCCCATTAGATAGGAGCACTTTTAGCTAGTTTTAATTTGGGCTATTTGAATCCACCACACCTAAATTTATCCGAACAGGGCCTAGGAACGTCCGCGTCCCATGCGGCCATGCATGTACGACTGTACGTAATTGCCCCCACGTTCCAATGAACTCGACACAACTACTAAGTCTTTGACACTAAGACATTGGCTACGCTGCGATGCCGTGGTCCATTGATCAATCATCTATACACGTCTGTTGCAGTGCCAGAAGCATACGGCATGGAACGAGTGGAGTCCATCTGCGAGAGCCTAGCTCATAAAGTACGTACGTGCAGGAAATAAACCGCGTCAGCAGCCACGGGCCACCGCAAAACGCTAGCTGCACGGCGATGGGCGGAAATCGCACTGCGAGACTGCGAAGCCACATCTTCAATTTGTCTAGTCGCAACATGAAGAGCAAAATGATGATCAACCATTTCATTTCACAAACCAAACACCCCCGTAATTTTTATTTGGATCATTGGCTCATATGTATACATTGCATATAAATTATTTTAATTGGTTGCCTACAAAAAAAGTGTACTGAAAGTGTTTCCAGAAATAAGGATGTTTCTGCCAATTAAAACGCCACTATCTTCAGTTTAAGATATATAGCTTTAAAAATATATAAACTAGAGGCATAGCCCTCGCGTTGTTATGAAAATTACGGATGAATTAGAATAAAATTAGACTAATTACTTATATGAAGGAATACACTATTATAAATTAATGGTAGTGTATGACATGACGTACTAATGATGACAATTAAATGCATGTGATATATAGTGGAATGCTAAGATAGACTGCTTGAATGTTGAGATAAAATGGCTAGTGGAGTTTAGGATTATAAGAGATATAGATTTCTACTCATGATCAGTTTCAGAAGCTTTTTGCTACTATTCGATGAATGCCTTTGTGTTCTTCATCATTCTACCTTTGGCATGGTGCTGGAGTCATTTGATGCATGCATAATTGCACACACAAAAAGCTCGAACTTTGATGTTCAACGTTTGGTTACTTTGTTGACGTTTTATTGCCTGACAGTAGGGACGCAAGTGGCGAGCCACAAATCCGTATATATAGGATTACATTTCTAGGTTGCCAAACCTAGAAAATTAAACCTATATACCCGGATTTGTGGACATATATGCAGATTTGCAGGCTAGCCATTTGTGTCCCTTCTACAAAGAAACAAGGATCATAGTGTGCACCAGAGACTGAAAAGCATAACGTGAAAAACAATACGGTCCAATATGGTACATAGCAAATGTAAATCAAATATGGCCCCCAAGTTGGCCACATAAAGTGACTGCCAAACTTAAATGGACACTACTAGTGAACATGCATGACTTGTTCTTCATGGTTTCACGAAGGACTGATAGTTAAATAATACCTTCTCCATTCAAAAGTCATTATATATAGAGAGAGAGAGAGTTTTCACTATGTATTTACAGATAATGTATATCTAGGTACGTAGCAAAAACTATATACTTTCTCCGTTCAAAATAATAAGTTGTTCTGGCTTTTCTAGGTACATAGCTTTTGTTATGTATCTAGATGTACACTATGTCTAGTTACATAACTTTTAATATGCATCTAGGAAAGCCAAGAATGACATATAATTTAGAATGGAGAGACTACCTATAAAAATCAGAACAACTTATAATGTGGAATGGATGAAGTAATTGGAATACAACTCAGTTGGCCTCATTCTGACAACAAATGCGACGGCTTAAGCATCCAGTGGAAGAGGGTTCCATTCCTAGTTTATGGAACCAAACCGTAGTTACACTATAGTTGTTCAAAATAAAAAGTATGTTTCTTGGAGTATTAATTACATCTGGCTTTTATATTTACTTCAAAAAAAACCTAGCTATATGACATTTTCTTTCTATCACAAAACTTGAAAACTATATCATGTTACAAGATCTATGATGCGCGCATGATGAAAGGTCAATGCAATCTACGGTGAAACATGGCCATAAAATTAGTGATGAACAATTGATGATGTCGAGGGAATTGACGCTTGCTCCTTGTCCGCGCTCATTTCCATGATGGACCATGTATGTTGTAAATGATGTCTTTTTCATTGCTCTGTGATGAAGCATGCTGGTACATTTGCTAATGCTGCTTGAAATCGATTGTTTTTTTGACAATAGGTGCTGGGTAAGTGCCCATTCTACAAGTGGCTGGAGGATTACAAGAAGGGTGCTTGCTGGCATTGCTCGAAAAGGCAAAATTCAAAGCAGCAGTGAAGTTGCTGGCTTGATTGCTGACCAAGATGAGATGACATTGTAGTCCAGAATGGATGACGACAAGGTCATGACTTTTGTCCATGGCAAGGTGGACAAGCTCATCAATTTGGTTCTGATATTGGTGATTTTAGGTGTTGTCCTTGTCTTTCTTGTATTGATAGGTGTGGTGGCAATTATTGTAAAGTGATGAATGATGCAGTGTGTGTATTGATGGAGTGCTGTGTAGTAATGAACTTAATGTTTTAAAAATGGAATTGTGCTAAGAAGTACTAACTTGATAAAATTGTGATCATGCAATGCAATGTACAACTACATAGGAGAATGATGGTCGTAAAATGCATACAATAAATTAGGTTCTAAATATAAATTTGGTACATCAAATTGAGTTCGCATCTCCTATATAGGTGCATATCATAATGCTGGTACATTAAGTTGAGTTCACATATGAGGTGCGATACAATAAGTGCATAAACACTCAATATACATATCATATGCTGATACCTTGGCTGCATACTGTAATGCTCTGCTTTCTTACCAACATCATCACCCCAAAAGGTAGCCCTTGATCCTTAGCTTCCTATACCTTCCACCACCTCTTTTATCTAGTTGTACCAACCACAAAAGGCAACTCTATAGTTGACCATTGTGTCCTAACCGGAAGTGGCTCAATAATTCACTTGTATGTATTCCCTTCCCTCCACCACTACTTCCGTGAGATCAACCCGGTGCCCCTTCTGGGGCTCTTCTTCAGCCCTCCTGACGCCATCCAGGACCATGCACTGCTCACCTTTCCCTCCTTTGTCCCACAGGCGGCACCGATCAAGACCAAGCTGCTACTGTTCAAGGAGGCAATTTCTTCCTCACCTCCCTCTAAGAGTGCCACTGCACCCACAATGGTTTGGACATCA
The DNA here is from genome assembly GCA_030439765.1 of Tripidium arundinaceum. Taxonomy (NCBI): domain Eukaryota; kingdom Viridiplantae; phylum Streptophyta; class Magnoliopsida; order Poales; family Poaceae; genus Tripidium; species Tripidium arundinaceum. Next base: position 7,514 of record JAHUYU010003451.1, on the reverse strand, counting down.
ACGACTGCCATAACAACATGCAAAAAATGGATTCTTGTACTGAGTTTACAAGAACCACAAGTATATGGTCATATTGGATGAGAAATTTGCAATCATGCCATTATGAAAAATGGGCTTTGCTGGGTTGACATCCTGCCAAGGGGATTCTCCAGTTTCCCATTATGAAACTGGATACACACATTAGTTTGCCTCTCCACGTATTTCTTTTCTATTTAATCATTTTGTAATTGAAAAAGGACATGCATAGTTCCTTAAAAAAATGACGTGCACTTCCGATTTTGCCCTTAGGTGCCCGAGCCTTATTCGCTCAGATCAAGCAGACTCTAGATTGAATCGGAGTGACGCCGCTGCCCTCCCTTGTGCGAACAGAGTGACGTGCCACTACAGTCCAGAAATCCGCCCCTTCGTTCCTCCTCCGAACAGGTCAGCCCGACTCTGTCCTCCATCGTCGAAATGCTAGGAGGGTACTCGACCTCCTTCTCCTCCTAATCTGACACAAAGGTGGACTCCTGCAACAGCGAAGAGGCATTTTGCATCTCGGCAACATGGACTGCAGTTGGTCCGATCTGTTGTCACGGTATGACGAAATCGTTCAGTTTTAGGATATGTAATGTCCTAATAACGCAATTATGTAGCGAACACATAAACCAGATTTGTTATAGCAGGAGAAAATTGCATATTTGCCGGCCAAAACAGTAGGCGTTGCGAATTTACCATGCTAATCGTGAGCTTCGCAAAAATGCCAGCCAAAATATGTGCTCCCTGTTTTTCTTCTATTTTATATATGCCTTCCCCTTTCGCAATTTTTTCTCCTAAAATTTGGCACCTGAAAGTACTATATTGCCACTGGGATAATTAACCTCTGGGTTTGAGAAGTCACCGTGGCAGTTCTACGCTTGGGGCTTTCGCGTCGTCATCGTGTTCGCATTCTTCCTGCTCGCTATAGGGTGTCAGCAGGTTGTACAAGCCCCATGTCATCGTCAAGGTCTGTCCACCTCATCACTCCTAGTGGGAGCGCGTCCTACAGTGGGGGCACGTCAGGCGCCGGTGCGTCACACAGCATGGGGCACGTGCCATGGTAGGGGCAAGTTGGGTGCCGGTGCGTCACGCAGTGGGGGCACGTCAATTGCAGTTGGCACATCAGTCTTCCATTGCACGTCAGATGGTGGGGCAGTGTCAGCCGGGCGGTATCGATCCTAGTGATTGCCATCCATGGAATCGCCAACGAAGGGCGATCGTTGTGAGATAGGGCGGGCGAGAGGCTATAGATGAATCGTCTCGCCTGGATGGATGTTTCGTTTCCAGATCTTCCAATATGGTATGCTACTTTATCATGGGGCAATATTGTCCTTATAGTTGCCAAAGTTTAGGAGAAAAATCATAAAAGGGTTACGTTAAAAAAAATCATAAAAGGGGAAAAAGAGGTAAAATGGGAGAGAAACAAGCAGCTGGCATTTTGGGAAGCCCACGAGTAGCATGGCGAATTTGCGATGTGCACTGTTTTGGCTGGCAAATATGCAGTTTTCTCATCTACGCATGTTTTGGCTAGGAAGCCCACGAGTAGCATGTCAAATTTGCAATGTGCACTGTTTTGGCTGGCAAATATGCGGTTTTCTCATCTAGTAGTGAGTAGCTAGTTAACTTTGAAGATCTCTTGGTTAAATTTCAACTTGTTTTGTTTAGGTTCTTTGTGGAGCCTAATCTTGGTTTAGGACACGTAGAACCTCCGGTGGTGTTTTCTCCAATGCAAAACAGCTAGTACCAATAGGTTGATTGGGATAACTAATTGATGAAAGGCAAGATGAAGAGGGAGGGCTAAAAATAGTTGATAATGAGCAGTTGTATGTGCTTCTGGGGTTGAATGCTGAGGACAATAGAGCGAAGAGGGCTAGTGTGGATGAGGCAAATGTGTGCAAGGCAATTAGTAAGGATGCTGATTCTATTGAGGTTGATGTGGATACATCTTGTGCTGCTTTTTTGTTGATGATTTTTTAGATAATGGAAAAAGTTCTGACTTCAAACCTCTTCAAAGAAGAGGCATCAGTCCAATCCAATACAAATCAACTAGGAAACAAAACCAAGGGAGAGGGGGATGGTTTATCATCCAAATAAACCAAGCATTTGGCACTATGTACCATGACATGAAGGAATTTAGATTGGCTGTCAGACAATTCTCCATATATTAGGAGTTTGAATTGCACATTGTTAAACTAGATCCGACTAGACATATTGGGGATTGTAAGGGTGAAGGATGTCCATGCCACATTGTTGGGAACACATCCACATGGGAAAACTATTATGGTATTGTTGGCTAACAATGTGTCCACTGTTGAATCTAGCCTTGATGTGTTTGTTTGGCTCCAAAACCATCATTCATTATTGTGGATGAGAAGTTCATTTAACCGAGACATAAAATGTGATTACATCACCAACAACTAGCTGAATGTTTTAATAATGGGATCAAAGATTGGGAGGATGTACCTGTAGTTGATCTTACTGACATGCTTAGGGACTTCTTAATTGTTTTGTGGAACAAGAGAAGGAGGATTTCTGAAAAGCTAAGTGGCCTGATCTTACCAGCAGTCATACATCAATTGAAAGCTAGGACTAGGGGATTATAGGACACTTAAGTGTCTTCAAAGCTGGTAGTTTTGCTGCAGAGATTTAGGATACCACTAACACACATAATAGAAATGTTGTGAAGTCATATCTGCATGAATGTTCTTGTTTGGAATGGCAGCACACAAGATAGCCTTACTAGCATGCTTTGGCATTAATTACAGCACAATAAACCATTGAAGTAAAGAGGACTTCGTGCATGTGTATTATTTTTGTGGAGAGGTTCAGGAATACATACAAGTGAATTATTGAGCCACTTCCGGTTAGGACACAATGGTCAACTATAGAGTTGCCTTTTGTGGTTGGTACAACTAGATAAAAGAGGTGGTGGAAGGTATAGGAAGCTAAGGATCAAGGGCTACCTTTTGGGGTGATGATGTTGGTAAGAAAGCAGAGCATTACAGTATGCAGCCAAGGTATCAGCATATGATATGTATATTGAGTGTTTATGCACTTATTGTATCGCACCTCATATGTGAACTCAACTTAATGTACCAGCATTATGATATGCACCTATATAGGAGATGCGAACTCAATTTGATGTACCAAATTTATATTTAGAACCTAATTTATTGTATGCATTTTACGACCATCATTCTCCTATGTAGTTGTACATTGCATTGCATGATCACAATTTTATCAAGTTAGTACTTCTTAGCACAATTCCATTTTTAAAACATTAAGTTCATTACTACACAGCACTCCATCAATACACACACTGCATCATTCATCACTTTACAATAATTGCCACCACACCTATCAATACAAGAAAGACAAGGACAACACCTAAAATCACCAATATCAGAACCAAATTGATGAGCTTGTCCACCTTGCCATGGACAAAAGTCATGACCTTGTCGTCATCCATTCTGGACTACAATGTCATCTCATCTTGGTCAGCAATCAAGCCAGCAACTTCACTGCTGCTTTGAATTTTGCCTTTTCGAGCAATGCCAGCAAGCACCCTTCTTGTAATCCTCCAGCCACTTGTAGAATGGGCACTTACCCAGCACCTATTGTCAAAAAAACAATCGATTTCAAGCAGCATTAGCAAATGTACCAGCATGCTTCATCACAGAGCAATGAAAAAGACATCATTTACAACATACATGGTCCATCATGGAAATGAGCGCGGACAAGGAGCAAGCGTCAATTCCCTCGACATCATCAATTGTTCATCACTAATTTTATGGCCATGTTTCACCGTAGATTGCATTGACCTTTCATCATGCGCGCATCATAGATCTTGTAACATGATATAGTTTTCAAGTTTTGTGATAGAAAGAAAATGTCATATAGCTAGGTTTTTTTTGAAGTAAATATAAAAGCCAGATGTAATTAATACTCCAAGAAACATACTTTTTATTTTGAACAACTATAGTGTAACTACGGTTTGGTTCCATAAACTAGGAATGGAACCCTCTTCCACTGGATGCTTAAGCCGTCGCATTTGTTGTCAGAATGAGGCCAACTGAGTTGTATTCCAATTACTTCATCCATTCCACATTATAAGTTGTTCTGATTTTTATAGGTAGTCTCTCCATTCTAAATTATATGTCATTCTTGGCTTTCCTAGATGCATATTAAAAGTTATGTAACTAGACATAGTGTACATCTAGATACATAACAAAAGCTATGTACCTAGAAAAGCCAGAACAACTTATTATTTTGAACGGAGAAAGTATATAGTTTTTGCTACGTACCTAGATATACATTATCTGTAAATACATAGTGAAAACTCTTTCTCTCTCTATATATAATGACTTTTGAATGGAGAAGGTATTATTTAACTATCAGTCCTTCGTGAAACCATGAAGAACAAGTCATGCATGTTCACTAGTAGTGTCCATTTAAGTTTGGCAGTCACTTTATGTGGCCAACTTGGGGGCCATATTTGATTTACATTTGCTATGTACCATATTGGACCGTATTGTTTTTCACGTTATGCTTTTCAGTCTCTGGTGCACACTATGATCCTTGTTTCTTTGTAGAAGGGACACAAATGGCTAGCCTGCAAATCTGCATATATGTCCACAAATCCGGGTATATAGGTTTAATTTTCTAGGTTTGGCAACCTAGAAATGTAATCCTATATATACGGATTTGTGGCTCGCCACTTGCGTCCCTACTGTCAGGCAATAAAACGTCAACAAAGTAACCAAACGTTGAACATCAAAGTTCGAGCTTTTTGTGTGTGCAATTATGCATGCATCAAATGACTCCAGCACCATGCCAAAGGTAGAATGATGAAGAACACAAAGGCATTCATCGAATAGTAGCAAAAAGCTTCTGAAACTGATCATGAGTAGAAATCTATATCTCTTATAATCCTAAACTCCACTAGCCATTTTATCTCAACATTCAAGCAGTCTATCTTAGCATTCCACTATATATCACATGCATTTAATTGTCATCATTAGTACGTCATGTCATACACTACCATTAATTTATAATAGTGTATTCCTTCATATAAGTAATTAGTCTAATTTTATTCTAATTCATCCGTAATTTTCATAACAACGCGAGGGCTATGCCTCTAGTTTATATATTTTTAAAGCTATATATCTTAAACTGAAGATAGTGGCGTTTTAATTGGCAGAAACATCCTTATTTCTGGAAACACTTTCAGTACACTTTTTTTGTAGGCAACCAATTAAAATAATTTATATGCAATGTATACATATGAGCCAATGATCCAAATAAAAATTACGGGGGTGTTTGGTTTGTGAAATGAAATGGTTGATCATCATTTTGCTCTTCATGTTGCGACTAGACAAATTGAAGATGTGGCTTCGCAGTCTCGCAGTGCGATTTCCGCCCATCGCCGTGCAGCTAGCGTTTTGCGGTGGCCCGTGGCTGCTGACGCGGTTTATTTCCTGCACGTACGTACTTTATGAGCTAGGCTCTCGCAGATGGACTCCACTCGTTCCATGCCGTATGCTTCTGGCACTGCAACAGACGTGTATAGATGATTGATCAATGGACCACGGCATCGCAGCGTAGCCAATGTCTTAGTGTCAAAGACTTAGTAGTTGTGTCGAGTTCATTGGAACGTGGGGGCAATTACGTACAGTCGTACATGCATGGCCGCATGGGACGCGGACGTTCCTAGGCCCTGTTCGGATAAATTTAGGTGTGGTGGATTCAAATAGCCCAAATTAAAACTAGCTAAAAGTGCTCCTATCTAATGGGAACTCCATTACCTCATTAACTGTTCCAACCCAGTTAATGGCAGTTAAAAGTGGTCAGTTACCAAAATGCCCTCGCCTTTTTCTCTTCACCGCATCTGCGCTCGTGCCAGTCTTTTCTCCGCAACCGCCCGCCATGGCTGCTCTGCGCCCGGGCCGCCATGGCTGCTCCGCGCCCCAGTCGCGGCCTTCTCCGCGCCCGCCCGCCATGGTTGCATCGTGCCCCGGCCCCAGCCTTCTCTGCGCCCACCCGCCATGGCTGCTCGGCGCCCCGGCCATGGCCTTCTCCCACATGATTTTGCCATGGTGACCCTCCTCTCCCCCACCGATGGCGGCGCCGGTGAGCCCCTCTAAAGCAGATCCGATCGCGTCGCCCTCCCCTCACCGATGGTAGCGGCGGCGGGCCCCCAAATCTGGCCATGACTGGCCGGGCTTCATCCAATTGACCGCGCGCTGCTTCCTCAAGTCCAGAGCCAACTGCGGTCGATCCATGGCAGGCGAGCAGCGGAGGTGCGACCACCGCGACCGCGCGCGGCAAGCGAGCTCGCGGCTCGTGCTAGCGAGGCGGACACAAGCACGCTGGGCGCATGCGCAGATGCGACCCGGACAGCAGGGGCCGGCGATGGCACGCAGAGGTCGCAGCAGTAGGAGATCTCTGTCAGCGGGCAAGCTCAGGCCGTCCATAGGCGAGCAGAGGGCGGTGTTTGGACGACGGTGGTCAGCAAGTGACGGGTGCGTCGTGGACCGCGGCGGTGCAGCTCCCTCTCCTCCCCGTGTGGCAATGACCTCCAGTGGGCAGCGACGCGGCTCCGTTTCTTCTCCCCGCGCAGCAGCAAGCTCCACCTCTAAACAGTAAAAAAACAATGGAATTAATGACGGGTAGCATGGTTAAGGTTTTCAATTAGTTAGAGGATCCAAACACCCTCAGCTAAAGTCTGGCTAAAATTTAGCTGTACCAATTAGTTAGCTAAACTTTAGTTAAGGTGGATCCAAATAGGTCCTAAGTTAGATATTGGAATCTCGGTCTCCTTTTCAGAGAACAAGAAGTCGGCTACTTTTGTGTTTGACCAGACAAATTCTTGGGAGGGTCAGGGGTACGATTTTACCATTGTCACTATGTCAAGAGTCATAGAACTACAAGTAATAACATCAAGGATCTTGTATTAAATTTTATGAATGGTAAACTCTGAGCTCTTTTATAGTGGTTGGTGGGCACTACCAGGTACTTTTGATTACCTAAGTCTTTTGATTTATTTTGACCATCCGATGTGTGTAAAATATTTTCTTTAATTAGTTTTAGTTACCCAAGGGTAGTAAGGTAATTGTTGCTAGGGAGCTCGTCGATGTGGGTGGTGGTGGTTATGTCGGTCTCCTGCAGCAGCACACCGATGTCATCGAACAGAGGGTGGGCGTCCACGGCGAGGTAGTTCTTGGCCAGGACCTTGAAGGCTCCGAAGCAGCAGTAGGACATCTCGACGTGCTGCTGCTCCGGATCAGCGCCGGGTCCAGCCGCTCAACGTGGTTCGTCGAGAGTACGATGATGCGCTCGCTGCCGCACGACGACCAGAGGCCGTCGATGGAATTGAGCAGGCCGGAGAGTGTCACCATGCTCGTGATCGTCGTGGACGATTTGGATGGCGCGGGACGTCTTTTTACCCCCTTGGTGGAGGCGGCGTTCACTGCTGCATAACGGGGTTTTAGTACCAG
>JAHUYU010001013.1:0-16608 GCA_030439765.1 Tripidium arundinaceum | reverse complement strand
GATAGAAGAAATAATGGAAGTATTTATGGATGATTTTTCTGTTTATGAAAAAACTTTCAATGTTTGCCTTGAAAATTTAGACAAAGTTTTGCAAAGATGTGAGAAAAAGCACTTAGTCCTTAATTGGAGAAAATGTCATTTTATGGTTAAAGAAGGCATAGTGCTTGGACATAGAGTGTCTGAACGTGGGATAGAGGTAGATCAAGCTAAGATAGAAGTGATAGAACAACTACCTCTACCAACGAATATAAAGGGAATCCACAATTTTCTTGGTCATGCGGGATTTTATCGCCGCTTTATAAAAGATTTTTCGCATATTGCTAAACCTCTTACAATTCTTTTAGCCAAGGATGCTCCCTTTGATTTTGATGATGAATGTTTAAAAGGAGCATGCATTTGCAACCCACAAGTTTTCAAGTTCTCAGGATGAGACAATTTTAGCCAACAAACTTGAATCTTGGGGAATACTAAGTTATAACCTAGGCATAGATGAATTATAGACAGAGCAATTATTCATCATTTCATCTTAGGAGAAACTAAACATTCCTTAAACACATATGGGAGTGGAATTCTTTTTTTATTATTTTATTATTTTATTTATTATTTTATATATATATAAATGCAGAAAATAAATGCGAAAATAAAGATACAAGGTACCACTGCGGGGGCCCTCCCCCAAGCTTGCTTGAGGCCTATGGTCCGGGATTGTATCCCATAGACCGCCAATAGGCTGCCTGTGCTTCCTGTTGTTGCCTTAGCAGAGCGTTGATATCCGCAAACTGTTGCTCCTGCTGTTGGTGCCACTGACTCGTATCCTGCACATGAGTGTTGAGTGTATTTTGAATTTCACTTGTGCGGATTTCTAATCCTCTGAGGCGAGTGTTGATGCCGTCCAACTCCCGACGGGTTGAAGTGGACTGCCGTGGATGGATATGCGGTGGTAGCCCCTCAGAGTCAGACGAGTGACGCGCCCATGCCGCATCATCGGCCTCGTGCCATCCCGATCCTCCGGCCTCGTGTGGTTGCGGGGTGTGTTCCCAGCCCTGCTGATATCCGGAAGTGAATCCGGGCGTCTGTGTGGCCGGGAACCACTCCGTATGGAATGTCTGAGGCACCAGTTGTGTTGGTGTTGGTGTCGGTGGCTGTTGAGAGCTGCCAGCTTCGTCTCTAGGCCTGCTTCTTGTTCCCCTGCGAGAAACAGAACTCCTGCGTGCTTCCTCTTGTTCGACAAGAGTGAAGGTGAGTGACGAGGATGTATACAAAGAGAATCCCGGGTTAGGGAGCGGGATCTCATTTGTATATCCCGGGAAGAAAAATACAAGGTTCCCTGCATCATCATATTTCAAATGGTGCCCCTGTATCAAGTAGTGCTCATCAATATTAATGCGTGGAGTAGAGATGTATGTCACATCTTGTCCATCCAACTCACCGATATTGGCGGCAATACGAGTTACCAGGGACGTGCAAGAGATAGATGTAGAGGCCTTGAAAGTTTCTAACCAATGTTTAAACATTTCTTTCACAGGAGCAATTTTAATCTTTTTGATCATGGCATAGAGAATTTGCAGTTTGGCATGATAAACAAATCTTATGTCTTGCCTAGCAAACAAAGTCATGGCAATCCAGCGATGCATGAACCTCAAAGTGGGAAGATGAATATTCATATTACGAGGTTGAAACTTGCCAATTACATTTTGACCCGAAATCATTCTCCAAAATTCATGGCGACTAAAACCTCTGAGAGCATGATTTAAGTCAATTGAGCATTTTGTACTGAAGCCTATATGAGAGCTGAGATTTCTCCATGTAAGATAATATTCTTTTTCAAAAAGACGAAAAGTAATCCCACCCTCAACTTCTTGCAAAGAACATAAGAATTGAATTGTTAAGAGGCGAGAACCTAGCTCGTCGATTGGAGCAATTTTCTCCCATCCGACGGCTTTCCAAATGGTGGTGAATTCAGAATCCATACCTATTTTTGTCAGGAGATCGGGGTGGTATGCCGGTGTGTGGATGAACTCGCGGTCCTTGATGAGGTGGTACGCTTGCATCTCCCGATCCCCTTCCAAATCAAGGTGTGGATCATCATCGCCCTCTTCCATCGGTTTTTCTTGCTCTTCTTGTTATTCGGTTTCTTCTTCTTCATGCATCGGACTCTCTTCGGGCTCGGTGTAGCGTGCGCTTGAGCTTCCACGGGAGCAACTCGAGCTCGCTCCCATGGCCTTCTTGAAGGCGCCGGCGAGCTTCCTCCCGAACTTGCCCATGGCGAAAAACACAACAACAAAACTCGCAAACGGGGTTATGTTAGTGAAAACAAATCGAACAACCCGCGAGCTTGACTTGGTGTTGATGAGCCTTAGGAAATTTCTGTAGAGTTTCCTTGTACTCGAGCTTTGTGGAAAGGAGAATTTTGCAAGTGGTGGAGCAAGAGAGTGAGAGGGAGTGAAAAGATTGGAGAGTTGAGAATGAGGGGAGTCTCAGCCCGAGTTCTCCTATTTATAGCACGAAGCACCAGCATAAAGGGGGAGAGGATAACGGCTACTAGCCGTTGGAGAAGCAGCAGCACGAGAGGCTGTTGGCGGTCACTAACGACCATATCCGACCGCCAATTATAGTCCAAAAGCAGGAGAAATAAACATACTTTCGACACATATGCTTTTACTATTGACAAAGTTCCACTTGTATTGGAAGCTTATTATTTTGCAGAGACTATACCAAAATACAGTGGAACAAGAATCAAAATACGCCAACATAGAAAGCGTAACGCAGATCATATACCAAGGAGTCAAGCAAAGGCCCACTTTCATGCAAAATTTGGGCCGAACACCTACGTGAAGGCAACCCTGGTCCAACCAAAAGCCCACCAGAGAAAGGCGGTGGCGAGAGAAGCGGGCCAGGGTGCGGCCGCACCAGGGGTGCGGCCGCACCGCCACTGGCTCCCCTCGGGCCCACCTTTCTCCGGCGGTTGCATGCCGACATGTAGAGGCGGTGTAGGCTAGTTTCCTATTTTATGGCACCCCAAACCGACCTCCTTTATGTATAAAAGGAGGGGTAGTGCTCTCATATCACACACACCACCTTGAGTCAACACATTTTGAGCACACCTCTCTAGTTTTTACCTTTTCTTTAGTAGTGCTAGAGCAAGGCAAAGCTACCTTGGAGGGCTTGACTCCTTGGAGAAGAATCTTGGTATGAATAAGATGAATCATTTCTCCAAAGTCTTGTCTTCACTTTATCGATATAGTTATGCAAGTAAACTAGAGTATAGTTCTCATGATATTATCTTGATATATGAGCTACTCTATAGTTTATATGTCATGATGTTGCCATGTAGAACTTTATGCTTAATCATTCATATCATGTTTATGATAAGAAATAGAGTTAAGTTGAGGTGGCGGTTCATCGTGCTTTCGGGTGTGCCCAAGCTTCTTACCTGTCGATCCGTAGGGTCGGGGACCCGGGGGGGCTTGGGTAGTTTCTCTATACGCGAGCATGGTGCTCGGGTATATAGAAACAGGTGAATGCATTTCATGCTCCACGGTTGAGGGGTAGGCGGCAGGTGGTGACAGCCCTGTCCGTCCTTCGTAATCCCCCACGTTCGGGTATGGTGTAGGAGTACGTAAATTGTCACATGAGGTTGCTGGCAGACCAGTACTCGGTGGCCTCCCGACCTATCTCACACTTAGCGCTAGCTCGTACTCATGTACATGTATGATTACTTACTACTCTTTGCATAGCTGTATCAAGGATATGCCTGCCCTCATAGATATATTCTTTTATTCTTTAGTCCTTCTTCCTTCTTTCTCTGCTCAGGTGTTAGACTCGAGTGTGTGTCACACTATCCCAAAACTATCATGTTTACCCCTGCCATAAGCATTGATTCATCTTTGCAATCATGTTATCTTGTTCATATCCATACTAGACTCTTTACACCATGCCTTCCTTTGGGAAAATATAAATAACGATACCCTGAAATACTTCCGGGTGAAATGCTACAACGGTATTTCCGTGCGCTTGCGGAGTTAAATCTGTAATCGTTAAGATTTACCGGTTGACATTCTCTAGTGTCATTGCCTTTTCTGGCAGTGATGCTAGGAAATGCCAACAGGCATTTCTGGCGCCGTTGCCGGGGATGGATCCTACCTCTATTCTTGGTGACGACGCTAAGAAATGCCAACAAGCATTTCTGGCACCGTTGCCGGGGAAGGCATTGGTGTATAAGATCTAGTTGGACATGTTCATGATGATATGCATGCATGGTAACCACTGCTTGTGCAGGCTAACTCTGCTTGTTTTCTCCTGTTGTGGATGAAAACAGGATAGTGTATGACTGGTTTCTCCCTGCCGAACAACTACATCAGCAATCCGGAGGCACTCCTATGGAAGAACCGGTCTCGTGCCGCTTCTTCTTCTGCTACTCCACCGTCAGCTGAACTAGTCAACCCCGCACCATCCGCTACTACCGCTATGGCCCAGAAAACCCTCCGCGAATTCTCTGTCCCGGCCGTTGCCAACGTGCCCACCGGGCCCGCTGTCAACGTAGGTGACAAGAACTTTGAGCTTCGTACCGGGCTCATTACGATGGTGCAGGCAAGCCCGTTCTGCGGCTTGCCAAGCGAGGACGCAAATGCGCATCTCCAACACTTCCTTGAGTTGTGCAACACTATCGTTATCAAGGATGTCGCACCAGAGATCATCAGGCTCCGTCTGTATCCCTTCTCCCTTGTGGGGAAGGCGAAACAGTGGTTCTACAAGGACAAGGAAGCAGTCGACACGTGGGCAAAATGCTCCACGGCGTTTCTCGCCAAATTCTTCCCCATGGGCAAAACCACTGCCCTGAGGGGAAGAATTGCCAACTTCCAGCAAAATTCCACCGAAACCATACCCGAGGCATGGGAGAGGCTACAAGAATACATCCTCGCCTGCCCACACCACGGTATGGAAAACTGGCTAGTGCTCCAGAACTTTTATGATGGGTTAACGCCCATGTCAAAAGGGCACCTTGATGCTGCTGCTGGAGGGGCATTCCTCTCACTCACCACCACCGGAGCTACGGCTCTGATCGATAAAATGGTAACCAACCAAAGTTGGGGAGAGGAAAGAAAACAACAAAAAGGCATGCATACCGTGAAGGAGACGGATATGCTTGCTGCCAAATTAGACCTCCTCATGAAAAGACTCGATGAAAGTGCCAATGAAAAGGAAATACAAGGCACTGTCAAGGCCATGGACTCGCAGATGACCTGCGAGGTCTGTGGTGATGTTGGCCACTCGGGGAATGACTGCCCCGAGACCCGTGAAGACGCTGCCTACATAAACAATGGGTTCGGCCAACCAGGAGGCAATAACGGGTGGAACAACCAACAGCGTCCACCATTTCAAGGAGGTAAATCAAATTTCAATTCCAATTACAATTGGAATCAACCTTCCTTGAAAGATTTAGTTTTAGGCCAAGCAAAAAAATCAATGAAAATCTTACTAAAAAGCTTGCCTATAATGATAAAGTACTTGAAAATATAAATTCTAAAGTTGAAAATTTATCCTCCTCTGTTAAAAATCAACTGAGCTTTAACAAAATGATAGAAACTCAACTAGCTCAGATTGTTGCCGCTATTCCTGTCACCCATTCGGGAAAAATCCCGGGGCAACCCGAGAATTCCCCCGAATTTGTTCATACATCTGCAGAGCAATGAAGGAGGAGAAGTCTTGCCGACAGACTATAAAATGTCGAGCCCTTGCCGAAGGTAAATCGGTAGTTATCTTTCAAAAATAAATAAATATTTTCAAAATTTCAAAATCTTCTAAATTCAAAAATTAAAATAAACTTTTCAGAAAAAAAAGAGAGAAAATAACTTCCTGATAGTTCAGATTTTTCTGTTATCTTTTCTCTTTTTCAAAATATTTATGAAAATATAAAAATTCAATAAATGCTTTGTGGAAAATCAATTTCGGGAGCAAACGTTTGAATTGGAGGGAAGCACCAACGGCTACTTCTTTCTCATAGCCGTTGGGAGCAACCAGCCAAAGGGGGGCAGCAGAGGCCCCACCTCTGGTGCGGCCGCACCCAGGCTGGCGCCTCTCGTGCTGCTGCTTCTCCAATGGCTAGTAGCCATTATCCTCTCCCCCTTTGTGCTGGTGCTTCGTGCTATAAATAGGAGAGCTCGGGCTGAGACTCCCCTCATTCTCAACTCTCCATTCTTTTTCACCCCCTCTCACTCTCTTGCTCCACCGCTTGCAAAAATTTTCTTTTCCACAAAGATCGAGTACAAGGAAACTCTGCAGAAATTTCCAAAGGCTCATCAACACCAAGTCAAGCTCGCGGGTTGTTCGATCTATTTTCACTAACATAACCCGTTTGCGAGTTTTGTTGTTGTCTTTTTCGCCATGGGCAAGTTCGGGAGGAAACTCGCCGGCGCCTTCAAGAAGGCCGTGGGAGCGAGCTCGAGTCGCTCCCGTGGAAGCTCAAGCACGCGCTACACCAAGCCCGAAGAGAGTCCGATGCATGAAGAAGAAGAAACCGAAGAACAAGAAGAATAACAAGAACAACCGATGGAGGAGGGCGATGAGGGCAGGCATATCCTTGATACAGCTATGCAAAGAGTAGTAAGTAATCATACATGTACATGAGTACGAGCTAGCGCTAAGTGTGAGATAGGTCGGGAGGCCACCGAGTACTGGTCTGCCAGCAACCTCATGTGACAATTTACGTACTCCTACACCATACCCGAACGTGGGGGATTACGAAGGACGGACAGGGCTGTCACCACCTGCCGCCTACCCCTCAACCGTGGAGCATGAAATGCATTCACCTGTTTCTATATACCCGAGCACCATGCTCGCGTATAGAGAAACTACCCAAGCCCCCCCGGGTCCCCGACCCTACGGATCGACAGGTAAGAAGCTTGGGCACACCCGAAAGCACGATGAACCGCCACCTCAACTTAACTCTATTTCTTATCATAAACATGATATGAATGATTAAGCATAAAGTTCTACATGGCAACATCATGACATATAAACTATAGAGTAGCTCATATATCAAGATAATATCATGAGAACTATACTCTAGTTTACTTGCATAACTATATCGATAAAGTGAAGACAAGACTTTGGAGAAATGATTCATCTTATTCATACCAAGATTCTTCTCCAAGGAGTCAAGCCCTCCAAGGTAGCTTTGCCTTGCTCTAGCACTACTAAAGAAAAGGTAAAAACTAGAGAGGTGTGCTCAAAATGTGTTGACTCAAGGTGGTGTGTGTGATATGAGAGCACTACCCCTCCTTTTATACATAAAGGAGGTCGGTTTGGGGTGCCATAAAATAGGAAACTAGCCTACACCGCCTCTACATGTCGGCATGCAACCGCCGGAGAAAGGTGGGCCCGAGGGGAGCCAGTGGCGGTGCGGCCGCACCCCTGGTGCGGCCGCACCCTGGCCCGCTTCTCTCGCCACCGCCTTTCTCTGGTGGGCTTTTGGTTGGACCAGGGTTGCCTTCACGTAGGTGTTCGGCCCAAATTTTGCATGAAAGTGGGCCTTTGCTTGACTCCTTGGTATATGATCTGCGTTACGCTTTCTATGTTGGCGTATTTTGATTCTTGTTCCACTGTATTTTGGTATAGTCTCTGCAAAATAATAAGCTTCCAATACAAGTGGAACTTTGTCAATAGTAAAAGCATATGTGTCGAAAGTATGTTTATTTCTCCTGCTTTTGGACTATAATTGGCGGTCGGATATGGTCGTTAGTGACCGCCAACAGCCTCTCGTGCTGCTGCTTCTCCAACGGCTAGTAGCCGTTATCCTCTCCCCCTTTATGCTGGTGCTTCGTGCTATAAATAGGAGAACTCGGGCTGAGACTCCCCTCATTCTCAACTCTCCAATCTTTTCACTCCCTCTCACTCTCTTGCTCCACCACTTGCAAAATTCTCCTTTCCAC
The DNA here is from genome assembly GCA_030439765.1 of Tripidium arundinaceum. Taxonomy (NCBI): domain Eukaryota; kingdom Viridiplantae; phylum Streptophyta; class Magnoliopsida; order Poales; family Poaceae; genus Tripidium; species Tripidium arundinaceum. The sequence continues at coordinate 8,677 of JAHUYU010001013.1, read as the reverse complement.
AAAGCTCGAGTACAAGGAAACTCTACAGAAATTTCCTAAGGCTCATCAACACCAAGTCAAGCTCGCGGGTTGTTCGATTTGTTTTCACTAACATAACCCCGTTTGCGAGTTTTGTTGTTGTGTTTTTCGCCATGGGCAAGTTCGGGAGGAAGCTCGCCGGCGCCTTCAAGAAGGCCATGGGAGCGAGCTCGAGTTGCTCCCGTGGAAGCTCAAGCGCACGCTACACCGAGCCCGAAGAGAGTCCGATGCATGAAGAAGAAGAAACCGAATAACAAGAAGAGCAAGAAAAACCGATGGAAGAGGGCGATGATGATCCACACCTTGATTTGGAAGGGGATCGGGAGATGCAAGCGTACCACCTCATCAAGGACCGCGAGTTCATCCACACACCGGCATACCACCCCGATCTCCTGACAAAAATAGGTATGGATTCTGAATTCACCACCATTTGGAAAGCCGTCGGATGGGAGAAAATTGCTCCAATCGACGAGCTAGGTTCTCGCCTCTTAACAATTCAATTCTTATGTTCTTTGCAAGAAGTTGAGGGTGGGATTACTTTTCGTCTTTTTGAAAAAGAATATTATCTTACATGGAGAAATCTCAGCTCTCATATAGGCTTCAGTACAAAATGCTCAATTGACTTAAATCATGCTCTCAGAGGTTTTAGTCGCCATGAATTTTGGAGAATGATTTCGGGTCAAAATGTAATTGGCAAGTTTCAACCTCGTAATATGAATATTCATCTTCCCACTTTGAGGTTCATGCATCGCTGGATTGCCATGACTTTGTTTGCTAGGCAAGACATAAGATTTGTTTATCATGCCAAACTGCAAATTCTCTATGCCATGATCAAAAAGATTAAAATTGCTCCTGTGAAAGAAATGTTTAAACATTGGTTAGAAACTTTCAAGGCCTCTACATCTATCTCTTGCACGTCCCTGGTAACTCGTATTGCCGCCAATATCGGTGAGTTGGATGGACAAGATGTGACATACATCTCTACTCCACGCATTAATATTGATGAGCACTACTTGATACAGGGGCACCATTTGAAATATGATGATGCAGGGAACCTTGTATTTTTCTTCCCGGGATATACAAATGAGATCCCGCTCCCTAACCCGGGATTCTCTTTGTATACATCCTCGTCACTCACCTTCACTCTTGTCGAACAAGAGGAAGCACGCAGGAGTTCTGTTTCTCGCAGGGGAACAAGAAGCAGGCCTAGAGACGAAGCTGGCAGCTCTCAACAGCCACCGACACCAACACCAACACAACTGGTGCCTCAGACATTCCATACGGAGTGGTTCCCGGCCACACAGACGCCCGGATTCACTTCCGGATATCAGCAGGGCTGGGAACACACCCCGCAACCACACGAGGCCGGAGGATCGGGATGGCACGAGGCCGATGATGCGGCATGGGCGCGTCACTCGTCTGACTCTGAGGGGCTACCACCGCATATCCATCCACGGCAGTCCACTTCAACCCGTCGGGAGTTGGACGGCATCAACACTCGCCTCAGAGGATTAGAAATCCGCACAAGTGAAATTCAAAATACACTCAACACTCATGTGCAGGATACGAGTCAGTGGCACCAACAGCAGGAGCAACAGTTTGCGGATATCAACGCTCTGCTAAGGCAACAACAGGAAGCACAGGCAGCCTATTGGCGGTCTATGGGATACAATCCCGGACCATAGGCCTCAAGCAAGCTTGGGGGAGGGCCCCCGCAGTGGTACCTTGTATCTTTATTTTCGCATTTATTTTCTGCATTTATATATATATAAAATAATAAATAAAATAATAAAAATAATAAAAAAAGAATTCCACTCCCATATGTGTTTAAGGAATGTTTAGTTTCTCCTAAGATGAAATGATGAATAATTGCTCTGTCTATAATTCATCTATGCCTAGGTTATAACTTAGTATTCCCCAAGATTCAAGTTTGTTGGCTAAAATTGTCTCATCCTGAGAACTTGAAAACTTGTGGGTTGCAAATGCATGCTCCTTTTAAACATTCATCATCAAAATCAAAGGGAGCATCCTTGGCTAAAAGAATTGTAAGAGGTTTAGCAATATGCGAAAAATCTTTTATAAAGCGGCGATAAAATCCCGCATGACCAAGAAAATTGTGGATTCCCTTTATATTCGTTGGTAGAGGTAGTTGTTCTATCACTTCTATCTTAGCTTGATCTACCTCTATCCCACGTTCAGACACTCTATGTCCAAGCACTATGCCTTCTTTAACCATAAAATGACATTTTCTCCAATTAAGGACTAAGTGCTTTTTCTCACATCTTTGCAAAACTTTGTCTAAATTTTCAAGGCAAACATTGAAAGTTTTTTCATAAACAGAAAAATCATCCATAAATACTTCCATTATTTCTTCTATCATATTAGAAAATATAGACATCATGCACCTTTGGAACGAAGCTGTAGCGTTGCACAATCCGAAGGACATCTTGCGATAAGCATAAGTTCCATAGGGACAAGTAAAAGTGGTTTTGCTTTGGTCATCAGGATGGATCAGGATTTGATGATAACCCGAATACCCATCAAGGAAACAGAAGAAAGAATGATTTGCCAATCGCTCTAACATTTCATCAATGAAAGGCAATGGAAAATGATCCTTCTTTTTTGCCTTGTTAAGTTTTCGGTAATCAATGCACATCCGCCATCCTGTAACTGTTCTTTGTGGGATTAATTCATTCGTCTCATTTTTAACAATAGTCATGCCTCCTTTCTTAGGCACAACTTGCACAGGACTAACCCACTCACTATTAGGGACGTGATAAATTATCCCAGCATGTAATAGTTTCAAGACTTCTTTCTTAACAACTTCTCTCATCGCATTTGTTAAGCCTACGCTAAGGTTCAATAGAAGGTGCGATTTCTAGATCTATAGGGATGCGATGTGTACAGACGGCTGGACTAATTCCTTTTAGGTCTTGGAGTGAGTAGCCAAAAGCAGAACGATGCTTTTCTAGAATAGAAAGCAAATGGGAAGTCTCATCCTGAGAAAGTTTGTCACTAATGATTATAGGGGACTCCCTATCATTATTTAGAAAAGCATATTTAAGACCAGAAGGCAGGGGCTTAAGCTCAATGGAAGGTTTAGGTGGTTCCTGTATCTCATCTAAGGGTTCAGGTTCTTGAGTTTCTTCATCTTCTTCCTGGATGAAATGTTGGGCATCTTCTTCAAAATTGGGTTTAGTTAATTCAAAAAGAGATGCAACCATTACCTCGTCCATCGGGTCTTGATAGGAACTTAACTCTATCTCAGCATTTAAAGAATGAGTGACAGGCACAGACAAGTTAAAATTTTTCCCAATATTTATATTTAAATTCCCCTTTTATCCTTCATGGATAAGTCTCTCTATTGGTTGTCCTATCAAAAGGTCGAACTCATTGATATAAAAAATGTAAAAGCTAAGCTCTACCATGAGTTCTTTTATTTTAATGGGTGAGATATAAATTATCCCTAAACTCAAAAGAATGTGTCCTAAGGGAATTTTCAGAAACTTAGTTGCTGGGTTTAATAGTATATTTCAAATAAAGCATGAGCAAAAGATTCAAACATAATATTAATACCCACAACTGGATTATAAAGAGCATTGAAAGAAGTTTCAAGTATTTGGCATCGAATAGAAGTAGAAGGTGAGTCTAAACAAATTATATCAGAAGAAAGCTTGGATTCTTCTAACCACTCGTTGCTTATGATTGATGTTAACTCCCTCACTATCTCTTTAAGGAAAGCTTTTTCAGAGGAGTCAAGAGTTAATTCATGAGTTGATGACTCCTGAGGTTTCCTAGTAATATGGTATTTTGAGGTGTTTCCATAGTCAGCAAAAAGATCATCCTTGAAATTTAACATGAAATCCGAATTTGGAATCTTCCTCCTTCGTCGGTTCGAGATATAGGGTAGTTGAGGTTGGCATTGGGTTTTGTATAGGTTCAGGTTCATACTCAACTATCTTGGGTTCTATCTCAGGTAATGTCTCTTCTACTTCCTTGGGAATTTGTCATGTATACCATTGTACGGGGTATTCTCTAAAATTTTATTAAGAACGTTCCTCCCGTTACTAGCAGGGACATGCAAAAATGAACCTCCCGAAGCATTGTCAAGAAACTGTGTGGTTTCTTTACTAAGACCCATGTAAAAATGTTGAAGAAGAATAGGGTCTTGAATAGCAAGGTCAGGGTCAGTGGTTATTAAATTATTAAAATGTGCCCACAATGTGCCAAGAGATTCTTTTTCTTTTTGTTCAAAGGTTAGAACCTCTATTCGAAGGCTGACTACTCTAGAGATGGGAAAGAAAGATAAGCAAAAGCTAATACATAATGCTTCTCAATCTCCTTGCATACTTCCTACAGTTTGATTATACCATTGTTTAGCTACTCCCATTAAAGAGAATAGAAATAACTTCCATCTTAAGGTCTCATCAGACATGCCAGCAATATGCAAGCATGCACAAGTCTGCTCAAACTCTCGTAAGTGAAAGTATGAGTTTTCATCACCTTCTCTCCAGAAGGATTGTTCCCGGACCATGTTTATTAAACACGGGCGCAGCTCATAGCCAAATGTTAGGATAGGCTTTGCAGACTTTGGTGGCTCTAGGCTTGCGCTCGTACATGCAGCATATTGATAGATAGGTGTGATTTTATCAATGCTGAAAAGAATTAAAATAAGATTAAGCTAAATTCATAGTTAACACAGCAATCGTTTCCCCGGCAAACGCGCCAGAAAAGCTTGTTGACACCTGTGGGTGCATGCAGAAAAATTCGCAAGCGCACGGATATCATAGTAGCTTTTCACCTGGAGTATTCCAAGTATCGTATCCATAGGAAAATGTGTGAGATTAACTACAGTCTAACTTAACTAGGGATAGCAACAAGGTTAGAATAAATAGGAGTGTAGAGAGGACTTCTATGGCTTTCAACTTCTAACTTAAGTTAGTGTTGTATTCTAGTGTTCACCAAGGGACATTACTAAAGAAGAGTATAGCTAAATATGCCTCTTCTGTCATAACTGGGTCCTACTAGTCCTACAAACGGGAGGTGGATTACAAAGAACCAACGAGGCTGTCACATTCGTGGTCTACCACACGTTCTGGAATGCAGGGTGCATCCACAAGCAACCAAAAGCCTAAGCACCGCGCTTACACTATCGATTACTACTTTAACTCCGCTAGCAGGGTTAAAGCACTCAAACGAGTTGTGATCCTGATAAACACCAAAGCACAAAACTACTTTAAATCAGAAATCAATTACCAGAGTTATCTCGAATGAAGGCCCGAAGATTCCCCAGATCCGCCATGGTACAAGTCGTAGAAGTAGCACTGATAAGCCGGCACTTCCTCCAAACTCTTCCCTCACTCTCTAGCGCACTATTATGTACAAAGGATAGATCCTACTAGAGTGAGGGAAGAGTTTGGAGGAAGTGCCGGCTTATCAGTGCTACTTCTACGACTTGTACCATGGCGGATCTGGGGAATCTTCGGGCCTTCATTCGAGATAACTCTGGTAATTGATTTCTGATTTAAAGTAGTTTTGTGCTTTGGTGTTTATCAGGATCACAACTCGTTTGAGTGCTTTAACCCTGCTAGCGGAGTTAAAGTAGTAATCGATAGTGTAAGCGCGGTGCTTAGGCTTTTGGTTGCTTGTGGATGCACCCTGCATTCCAGAACGTGTGGTAGACCACGAATGTGACAGCCTCGTTGGTTCTTTGTAATCCACCTCCCGTTTGTAGGACTAGTAGGACCCAGTTATGACAGAAGAGGCATATTTAGCTATACTCTTCTTTAGTAATGTCCCTTGGTGAACACTAGAATACAACACTAACTTAAGTTAGAAGTTGAAAGCCATAGAAGTCCTCTCTACACTCCTATTTATTCTAACCTTGTTGCTATCCCTAGTTAAGTTAGACTGTAGTTAATCTCACACATTTTCCTATGGATACGATACTTGGAATACTCCAGGTGAAAAGCTACTATGATATCCGTGCGCTTGCGAATTTTTCTGCATGCACCCACAGGTGTCAACAAGCTTTTCTGGCGCGTTTGCCGGGGAAACGATTGCTGTGTTAACTATGAATTTAGCTTAATCTTATTTTAATTCTTTTCAGCATTGATAAAATCACACCTATCTATCAATATGCTGCATGTACGAGCGCAAGCCTAGAGCCACCAAAGTCTGCAAAGCCTATCCTAACATTTGGCTATGAGCTGCGCCCGTGTTTAATAAACATGGTCCGGGAACAATCCTTCTGGAGAGAAGGTGATGAAAACTCATACTTTCACTTACGAGAGTTTGAGCAGACTTGTGCATGCTTGCATATTGCTGGCATGTCTGATGAGACCTTAAGATGGAAGTTATTTCTATTCTCTTTAATGGGAGTAGCTAAACAATGGTATAATCAAACTGTAGGAAGTATGCAAGGAGATTGAGAAGCATTATGTATTAGCTTTTGCTTATCTTTCTTTCCCATCTCTAGAGTAGTCAGCCTTCGAATAGAGGTTCTAACCTTTGAACAAAAAGAAAAAGAATCTCTTGGCACATTGTGGGCACATTTTAATAATTTAATAACCACTGACCCTGACCTTGCTATTCAAGACCCTATTCTTCTTCAACATTTTTACATGGGTCTTAGTAAAGAAACCACACAGTTTCTTGACAATGCTTCGGGAGGTTCATTTTTGCATGTCCCTGCTAGTAACGGGAGGAACGTTCTTAATAAAATTTTAGAGAATACCCCGTACAATGGTATACATGACAAATTCCCAAGGAAGTAGAAGAGACATTACCTGAGATAGAACCCAAGATAGTTGAGTATGAACCTGAACCTATACAAAACCCAATGCCAACCTCAACTACCCTATATCTCGAACCGACGAAGGAGGAAGATTCCAAATTCGGATTTCATGTTAAATTTCAAGGATGATCTTTTTGCTGACTATGGAAACACCTCAAAATACCATATTACTAGGAAACCTCAGGAGTCATCAACTCATGAATTAACTCTTGACTCCTCTGAAAAAGCTTTCCTTAAAGAGATAGTGAGGGAGTTAACATCAATCATAAGCAACGAGTGGTTAGAAGAATCCAAGCTTTCTTCTGATATAATTTGTTTAGACTCACCTTCTACTTCTATTCGATGCCAAATACTTGAAACTTCTTTCAATGCTCTTTATAATCCAGTTGTGGGTATTAATATTATGTTTGAATCTTTTGCTCATGCTTTATTTGAAATATACTATTAAACCCAGCAACTAAGTTTCTGAAAATTCCCTTAGGACACATTCTTTTGAGTTTAGGGATAATTTATATCTCACCCATTAAAATAAAAGAACTCATGGTAGAGCTTAGCTTTTACATTTTTTATATCAATGAGTTCGACCTTTTGATAGGACAACCAATAGAGAGACTTATCCATGAAGGATAAAAGGGGAATTTAAATATAAATATTGGGAAAAATTTTAACTTGTCTGTGCCTGTCACTCATTCTTTAAATGCTGAGATAGAGTTAAGTTCCTATCAAGACCCGATGGACGAGGTAATGGTTGCATCTCTTTTTGAATTAACTAAACCCAATTTTGAAGAAGATGCCCAACATTTCATCCAGGAAGAAGATGAAGAAACTCAAGAACCTGAACCCTTAGATGAGATACAGGAACCACCTAAACCTTCCATTGAGCTTAAGCCCCTGCCTTCTGGTCTTAAATATGCTTTTCTAAATAATGATAGGGAGTCCCCTATAATCATTAGTGACAAACTTTCTCAGGATGAGACTTCCCATTTGCTTTCTATTCTAGAAAAGCATCGTTCTGCTTTTGGCTACTCACTCCAAGACCTAAAAGGAATTAGTCCAGCCGTCTGTACACATCGCATCCCTATAGATCTAGAAATCGCACCTTCTATTGAACCTTAGCGTAGGCTTAACAAATGCGATGAGAGAAGTTGTTAAGAAAGAAGTCTTGAAACTATTACATGCTGGGATAATTTATCACGTCCCTAATAGTGAGTGGGTTAGTCCTGTGCAAGTTGTGCCTAAGAAAGGAGGCATGACTATTGTTAAAAATGAGACGAATGAATTAATCCCACAAAGAACAGTTACAGGATGGCGGATGTGCATTGATTACCGAAAACTTAACAAGGCAAAAAAGAAGGATCATTTTCCATTGCCTTTCATTGATGAAATGTTAGAGCGATTGGCAAATCATTCTTTCTTCTGTTTCCTTGATGGGTATTCGGGTTATCATCAATCCTGATCCATCCTGATGACCAAAGCAAAACCACTTTTACTTGTCCCTATGGAACTTATGCTTATCGCAAGATGTCCTTCGGATTGTGCAACGCTACAGCTTCGTTCCAAAGGTGCATGATGTCTATATTTTCTAATATGATAGAAGAAATAATGGAAGTATTTATGGATGATTTTTCTGTTTATGAAAAAACTTTCAATGTTTGCCTTGAAAATTTAGACAAAGTTTTGCAAAGATGTGAGAAAAAGCACTTAGTCCTTAATTGGAGAAAATGTCATTTTATGGTTAAAGAAGGCATAGTGCTTGGACATAGAGTGTCTGAACGTGGGATAGAGGTAGATCAAGCTAAGATAGAAGTGATAGAACAACTACCTCTACCAACGAATATAAAGGGAATCCACAATTTTCTTGGT
>JAHUYU010000914.1:0-17548 GCA_030439765.1 Tripidium arundinaceum | reverse complement strand
GGACGTAGGCAAGCCTTAGTGGCGAGCTGAACCATGGGTTAAATCATTATGTCACCTTGTGCTTGATTTACCTTACTTGCATTTCATATTTCCATTGAAGTGATTTCTAGGGTTTGAGGTCGATCTACTTGCTCTTTCCCGATCTACTCGATTCTGCTGTTGATCTGTGATCTATACCCCAGCAGGAAGCTAAGAAATTTACCTGATCCAAATTTCGTTGGATAATTTTTGAACTGTGAGCTGACCTTGTCTACAAGTGCGATAGTGCCGCTGTTCTGGTGCGGTAGTGCTGCAGTGCAGCAGTGCTGCTGTTCTAGAGCGGTAGTGCCGCTGTGGAATTTGACGTCTGTTTTAATTGAGTTTTAAAGGCCTATTCACCCCCCTCTAGGCCTCTAGAGATCCTACAAGTGGTATCGGAGCGTAGTTGCTTCGTATACGCTTCACCGCGTGAAGTATGGAGCCCGGAGGAGGATCCGGAAGTGGGCAACACGTCCAACCAAAGGGAGTGGAGCTACACTCCGACAGCAGCGAGCTTTCCGTGTCGACAGCAAGCAATGGGACTTTTCCCTTGAACCCTCTCACCGATTTTGAGAGGGAAACCAAGGAGAAGAAAAGAGTCGACAAGAAGGAAAGAACATAAGCAAGAGAAGCGAAGAAGGAGCAGCAAAGGTTAGAAGAGAAGACGGCAAGAAAAGAAGCTAGAAGAATCAAGTGCTTCTACTTGGCAAAGTTAGTACCATCGAAATGAGGTAACTTGCCCGTAGGTACATTGATGAAAGACTTGCGATCACGGTTAGTCAAATAAGAGTAATTGAAGGATACGGCGGCATATTTCTTCTTGTTACTGATGCTGCCCTTATTCTTGCTCTTTTTCTTGTCACCCTTGGACACATGATAGGACTCATCATCATCACCATCTTCAGAACTACTTGATAGTTCACTTGATGATGCCTTGAGTGCTTTGGCTTTTTCCGCTTTCTTCTTCCTTTCTTCTCTTCTCTTCCTTCTTTCTTCTCTCTTGATTCTTCTAGCTTCTTTTCTTGCCGTCTTCTCTTCTAACCTTTGCTGCTCCTTCTTCGCTTCTCTTGCTTATGTTCTTTCCTTCTTGTCGACTCTTTTCTTCTCCTTGGTTTCCCTCTCAAAATCGGTGAGAGGGTTCAAGGGAAAAGTCCCATTGCTTGCTGTCGACACGGAAAGCTCGCTGCTGTCGGAGTGTAGCTCCACTCCCTTTGGTTGGACGTGTTGCCCACTTCCGGATCCTCCTCCGGGCTCCATACTTCACGCGGTGAAGCGTATACGAAGCAACTACGCTCCGATACCACTTGTAGGATCTCTAGAGGCCTAGAGGGGGGTGAATAGGCCTTTAAAACTCAATTAAAACAGACGTCAAATTCCACAGCGGCACTACCGCTCTAGAACAGCAGCACTGCTGCACTGCAGCACTACCGCACCAGAACAGCGGCACTATCGCACTTGTAGACAAGGTCAGCTCACAGTTCAAAAATTATCCAACGAAATTTGGATCAGGTAAATTTCTTAGCTTCCTGCTGGGGTATAGATCACAGATCAACAGCAGAATCGAGTAGATCGGGAAAGAGCAAGTAGATCGACCTCAAACCCTAGAAATCACTTCAATGGAAATATGAAATGCAAGTAAGGTAAATCAAGCACAAGGTGACATAATGATTTAACCCATGGTTCAGCTCGCCACTAAGGCTTGCCTACGTCCACGGTGTTGAGGTTAGCCACCAAGGCTTAGGGCTTTGCAACCCCACCTCGTTCTCAAGTCAAGAGACTTAACTCTTGAGATGAGGGGTGATTTCTTAGCTGCAAAAGATGGTTACAAACCTCTCTAGGCTGCCACAAAAGTTGGCAAGCTCAAGGGCGACGCTCTAGCCGGCTAGGAGCAAAGCTCCAAGAGTAATGAACATAAACCGCCGGCCAAAACGTGAACTAAGTGCTCTTAGGCTTTGGGAATCAGTGGATCTGCTCTCTAATCGAGTTTGGGGCACTTTTCTCTCAAGGATTGATGGGAAATATCAAAGGGAAGCATAAGAGTTTGAAGAGCACCAATGGAGGAGAGAGGAGATGAGCACTAGGTCTGTTCTGTCGAAATAAGCAGAGGTGGAAGAAGAGGTAGCCGTTGGGGGAGATAAGGAAGTATTTATACCCCTGGGTCCCAACGGTCGGGTAAGTGCGACAGTGCCGCACTTGACCCACGGCATTGCCGCACAGCGGCACTGCCGCTCTCTGGGTGCGGCACTGCCGCACCTGCCTAGACAGCAAAATGTCAAGATTGGAAAGCATGGCTGTCAAGGCTGATCAAGTGAGGATGTATTGAGTAGATGTTGAGCACTTGGTTGCACATTTTGACAAGAGTTTTGAGTCCGCCTTGATAGTATGGCGTTCCCTATACTCAAATTCAAAATATAAAAGAATTTAAACCTCCAAAGAGTGGGATGCCATCAAAAATGTAATTGGGGTCTCCTCCGTTTCATGTAACATCCTCTATTTGATATTCCCTGCTTGTCATCTCAATAAATCTCATTAGTCCTCTAATTCGGTGGTCATCAACACCAAACCCACATTAGGGCTTGATTGCACTTACACCCACCACACTTCTTATTGGAATTGTTAGTGACACCTCGGCTTTTTTGAACAAAGGCTTGTTGTTGGGTTTATCCTATCTTCTTTGTCTTCACCTGCTTATTCAACCACGACCAGTTCATTTTCTTTATCACCTATCTTTCCAGGTCCGTCATTTAGCCTCATGTGGTAGAGCTCTAACCACAAGGATTAGGCTCCAATATCAATTGAAAGGGTCAACTAGGCCTAGAGGGGGCGTGGGGTGAATAGGCTAGTTGCTGAAAATTCAAAACAAACTATGAAATTAAAATGTGGACCAAAGGTCTGGTTTTAACCGGATATCCATCATTCCCATGGCCTCTAGGTGAAGTAATAGATATTTCCAAGTGTAACCTACAACCACAAATGCTTGAACAAGTAGATCGGGGATTCTTCCCAGAAGTCAACCACACACAAGCACAAGGACACATAGGACAAAAGAACATGAGGAGACATAAGATTCAACCCGTGGTTCGAGCAATCCACAAAGGAATATCTACATCCTTGTTGTTGAGAAAGCCACCAAGGCCTGGTTCTCTTCCAACCCTATCCTCTTCTCAACTGATTCACCAAGATCAAGCTTGAGCATTCTTACTACAATAGTTGGAGTGATAAAAACTCCCAAGATCACTCTACAAAAAGGATGGGTGCTTCAATGGGCAACTCCTTGATAGAATGGATTCCACAAACCCAAGAGTAACAGACTCAAACTCACACCATGAAGGAGTCTCTGAATGTTAAATATGATGGAAATGAACTTATTGCACTCAAATCTCTTAACCCCAAGCTTTCCCACTCAAACCCACACTCCAAATCTCAAATCCTACAAGAGTTGAGCTCAAGGGGGTGGACGAGACAGAGGAATGGATGCTACGGATAGATTGCCCAAAGTGGCTGAAGAATTATAAGGGAGGGAAATGGGATTATAGAACCTCCAAAAACTGGCCATTATTGTGCAGGTGCGTGCATTATTGTACCTCTGATCAGGCGACTAGATGTTTGGTCCTAGAGACAAAACATGGATAGAATCAAACACCACAGCGGACCTCTAGCCAAGGCCATATGTCTGATGAACTAGACAAAACCCTCAAATCGGACCTCCCACCTGAAACATTCTTCCCACCGAACCTCCGCTTCAGACCAGATGTCTGGCCCCTATTTGATAAAATCAGCATTCTAAAGACTGAGAATGAGTTAGTATCTCACAAATTTATGTTTGGGATCCTCTGGGCATAGATACACCTATAAGAAGTGTGAACTTTCCCTTTATAGTATGACCTTTTCTATAGCCCAACGTCAAAATAGAAAGAAATTTAAATCCTTTTACTCTTCTTTCCATATGTCGGACCTCATCTCATACAGGAATCGGCCAGGGGGGTGGTTCGGTAATCATCAATATACCTATCTCATAGTTGTATAACCTTTTGAAGCACTTAGTACAAGTGTTACCTCTTTGATTACTTATCATTAATGCACCAAAACCTAATAAGGGGGGCTAGATGTACTTTCAATAGTGCATTTATGTAAACTATAGATTTTAATATATTTTCTATAATTTTGATCTAAATTAGAGAAGTTTGACATTGGATAAAGCTCATACAAACTATAATTTAGAATACATAGCATAGTTGAAAAAAAACTGCATGTAAAAATGATGGTATATTATGTATGCTTCAGAAACCATGGTCGGGCCGACTGCCTTTTCGTATATACTGTACTGTGGGCGCTACCCTGAAGATGATGTATTATGTATAATACTCAAAACAAGCCTTTTATACCACTCCCCCATCAGTATATTTATCCGATTCCGTGTCATGAAACGGACCGTAGTTGGCTTAAGAAGGCCGACTTCATACACAGTATTACGTGGCAGCTGATCGTCTGTCTGGCGTGTCCAGCTGAAGTGCTGAACAAATGTCTGTAGTGTGTCCGTGCTGCACATTACTACTCTGCAGTAGCAGTAGTGGGGCATCGGTACGGTGAAGCCGGCCTGGCACGCCGTGAGACAAGCCTCTTTTTTGCCGATGACTTGGGACTCATCAGTTTCACGGCGTGCAGTCTGGATGCTAACCTAGAGGAGACAGTACCCACACATCCTAATGATGGGTGGGAAGGAAGGGCAGCAGAGCTCAAGAATCTAGGCCCCCAGCTCAACGTTAGCGAATGAAAACCCTATTCCAGGCATGCTCGCTAGCACATCGATCTGAAGGTAACATGGAACGTGTTCCAGTCCCAATGCTAAAAACTACACGTGGTTTTTATACCTATTAATTTATGTAGACACTACGCACAGAAACTATGATCTCAATGGATAGTTTCTACAGAACTATTTTTTATTCAATCACATTCCTCTACCAATCACATCTCTTCATGTCTTGGTTCTCGTGTAGACATAGTTTCTTGTCTAAGAAACTATTTTCTCATCTCTCTTCCTTAATTAGAGTGCCATGTCATCTTTTTCACCACAATTAATGAAGATAGAAACAATCTAGTTTCATGGTTGAGAGTGCTCTTAGGGCACGTACAACCCATATACGGGGGGTCGTCTGTAAGAGCCTCGAATCTGACATATAGACAGCTACAAAGACAAATTGTACAACCCCACAGACGGAGGCTGTCTATAAGTTATTTAATGGTTTGTATGTAGCTAAGATTAACCATGAATAACATTTTGTATATCATTGTGTTGTTATTTGATAGAAAACAAATCAAGCCTATATAAGATGAACGTATTTACATTTTTTTAAAACATCAATATAATCATATATTATAATTGTGACATTTTTGTCTAATATTACACATACACGGATGTTCTTCTCGACAACGTTCGCGACGACCTCAACTCTGCCCGCCGCCGGCCGCCAATGAATCGCGACCTCGCGTTGCCGCGCGTCCGGTGCGTCCGTCGTCCGTGGCTCACGCCAATCCACCGGTCTTGCACGCCTACCCCAAGTAGCGAACTGCCCGCGCACTGGATCCGCATGCCGTCGGTTAGGGAGGCTGGCGACCCGTACAACGGTGCTGGAGACGGTGGCTCGGCCTCGGGCAAGGGGAGTTCCCCGTCGTCTCGTGAGATGACGCCAGCCCCATCTCCAAGCATCGGCAGGGTGTTATTTGCAAAATTTATATCATAGAGACGGATTCAAGAGACCCGTTATACATGCCCTTACGCAGCGACGACAGGTCTGCATTGTGATTATATCGGAGACCGGCCAGCTCTGTTTGAGCTTCTTCAATTCGTTCGGTTCGTACATCAAGGATGATTTTGTTCATCCATCTTAATTTCATTCAGGTCATTGCAAACCTGAAGATTGTAGATGTACTAGTGAATATGGGACATATACATCAATACTGCTGTTGCTAAGCAGCTTGGTCTAGTGAAGGTGATATTGGAATTGCATCAACGTAGTACCTACTATGTGGTTGGCAGACTATCCAAACAAGAAGAAAGAGAGAGAGGGAGAGAGCATTGGAGCGAGGACCGGAGGGCATGGAGAAGAAAGAGAGAGAGGGAGAGAGCATTGGAGCGAGGACCGGAGGGCATGGAGAGCAGAGAACCGCATCATTGCGTTCTGTGGCGAGCGTGTTATCAGCTTTTGAGAAGTGCAATGCCATATTTTTCCTCCTTGTTTAACTTTCTTGGACTTGTCCGCCTCTCCGGAGTCGAGTTGCACCCACCGTATCGCGCGCGCGCGGCCTCCGCATCCATCCAATGATCCATGCCATTGCCATGCTCCATGCATGCTCCAAACTCCAAAGGCACTTTGCACACATGGAGACCAGTGTCGACGACGCAGCAGACTAGCTAGTAGCCGCAAGGAACACACGTACTCATCATGGCTGGCACCCATTGCGCAACAGCTCGTCACTGGCACCGGGCCCGGTGGCATGTCTGTGGGCCCTCTTGCTAGCCATGGGGGGTGGAGCCCAGGCGTCAGCAAGGGAGGGTCCACAGTAGTCCAAGCGACGAGCGAGGACCCCGGGGGCACGCACGGCGGCATCGATCGCATGCTCCTGTCCTAGCCGCCTAGGGCGGGGGACATTCCTTCGCTGCCCTCGCCACAGTGCCTCCGCTTTCCCTGCTCTCTTTTGGCCCTTTCGATGCAAATGCTTGGAGCAAGTAGAATTTGTTGTTCCTCGAGCCTACACCGTTTAGATTCCGCACAATATTTAGCAGCCACAACCACAACAAACTGCAACTTGCCCACTTTTATAATAGTGGGACAAAAAGATTATATTAGTCGTTTCTTGCAAGCGATTCTGCTTTTCTATCCCAACTTTTTTGGTTGCGAGATACTTACTATGTAACACTACTGCACAGACGATTTTTACGATTATTGCCTCCTATTCTTTTTAGTTGTGATTCATATAGCAAAATCATCACTATAC
This sequence comes from Tripidium arundinaceum, assembly GCA_030439765.1. Taxonomy (NCBI): domain Eukaryota; kingdom Viridiplantae; phylum Streptophyta; class Magnoliopsida; order Poales; family Poaceae; genus Tripidium; species Tripidium arundinaceum. Next base: position 10,534 of record JAHUYU010000914.1, on the reverse strand, counting down.
CTTTTGTACCGTTCCTAGAAATCATTTTATAAAATTTTTAGAAACGATTCGTGGTTGACATAAAACTACTGTCCCTAAAAACATACTCATATTTATTACGCAACCATTCTTAAAACCAGTTAGATTTCTAGGAACGGTACAAAAGGTATAGTGATGATTTTGCTATATGAATCACAACTAAAAAGAATAGGAGGCAATAATCGTAAAAATCGTCTGTGCAGTAGTGTTACATAGTAAGTATCTCGCAACCAAAAAAGTTGGGATAGAAAAGCAGAATCGCTTGCAAGAAACGACTAATATAATCTTTTTGTCCCACTATTATAAAAGTGGGCAAGTTGCAGTTTGTTGTGGTTGTGGCTGCTAAATATTGTGCGGAATCTAAACGGTGTAGGCTCGAGGAACAACAAATTCTACTTGCTCCAAGCATTTGCATCGAAAGGGCCAAAAGAGAGCAGGGAAAGCGGAGGCACTGTGGCGAGGGCAGCGAAGGAATGTCCCCCGCCCTAGGCGGCTAGGACAGGAGCATGCGATCGATGCCGCCGTGCGTGCCCCCGGGGTCCTCGCTCGTCGCTTGGACTACTGTGGACCCTCCCTTGCTGACGCCTGGGCTCCACCCCCCATGGCTAGCAAGAGGGCCCACAGACATGCCACCGGGCCCGGTGCCAGTGACGAGCTGTTGCGCAATGGGTGCCAGCCATGATGAGTACGTGTGTTCCTTGCGGCTACTAGCTAGTCTGCTGCGTCGTCGACACTGGTCTCCATGTGTGCAAAGTGCCTTTGGAGTTTGGAGCATGCATGGAGCATGGCAATGGCATGGATCATTGGATGGATGCGGAGGCCGCGCGCGCGCGATACGGTGGGTGCAACTCGACTCCGGAGAGGCGGACAAGTCCAAGAAAGTTAAACAAGGAGGAAAATGGCATTGCACTTCTCAAAAGCTGATAACACGCTCGCCACAGAACGCAATGATGCGGTTCTCTGCTCTCCATGCCCTCCGGTCCTCGCTCCAATGCTCTCTCCCTCTCTCTCTTTCTTCTCCATGCCCTCCGGTCCTCGCTCCAATGCTCTCTCCCTCTCTCTCTTTCTTCTTGTTTGGATAGTCTGCCAACCACATAGTAGGTACTACGTTGATGCAATTCCAATATCACCTTCACTAGACCAAGCTGCTTAGCAACAGCAGTATTGATGTATATGTCCCATATTCACTAGTACATCTACAATCTTCAGGTTTGCAATGACCTGAATGAAATTAAGATGGATGAACAAAATCATCCTTGATGTACGAACCGAACGAATTGAAGAAGCTCAAACAGAGCTGGCCGGTCTCCGATATAATCACAATGCAGACCTGTCGTCGCTGCGTAAGGGCATGTATAACGGGTCTCTTGAATCCGTCTCTATGATATAAATTTTGCAAATAACACCCTGCCGATGCTTGGAGATGGGGCTGGCGTCATCTCACGAGACGACGGGGAACTCCCCTTGCCCGAGGCCGAGCCACCGTCTCCAGCACCGTTGTACGGGTCGCCAGCCTCCCTAACCGACGGCATGCGGATCCAGTGCGCGGGCAGTTCGCTACTTGGGGTAGGCGTGCAAGACCGGTGGATTGGCGTGAGCCACGGACGACGGACGCACCGGACGCGCGGCAACGCGAGGTCGCGATTCATTGGCGGCCGGCGGCGGGCAGAGTTGAGGTCGTCGCGAACGTTGTCGAGAAGAACATCCGTGTATGTGTAATATTAGACAAAAATGTCACAATTATAATATATGATTATATTGATGTTTTAAAAAAATGTAAATACGTTCATCTTATATAGGCTTGATTTGTTTTCTATCAAATAACAACACAATGATATACAAAATGTTATTCATGGTTAATCTTAGCTACATACAAACCATTAAATAACTTATAGACAGCCTCCGTCTGTGGGGTTGTACAATTTGTCTTTGTAGCTGTCTATATGTCAGATTCGAGGCTCTTACAGACGACCCCCCGTATATGGGTTGTACGTGCCCTAAGAGCACTCTCAACCATGAAACTAGATTGTTTCTATCTTCATTAATTGTGGTGAAAAAGATGACATGGCACTCTAATTAAGGAAGAGAGATGAGAAAATAGTTTCTTAGACAAGAAACTATGTCTACACGAGAACCAAGACATGAAGAGATGTGATTGGTAGAGGAATGTGATTGAATAAAAAATAGTTCTGTAGAAACTATCCATTGAGATCATAGTTTCTGTGCGTAGTGTCTACATAAATTAATAGGTATAAAAACCACGTGTAGTTTTTAGCATTGGGACTGGAACACGTTCCATGTTACCTTCAGATCGATGTGCTAGCGAGCATGCCTGGAATAGGGTTTTCATTCGCTAACGTTGAGCTGGGGGCCTAGATTCTTGAGCTCTGCTGCCCTTCCTTCCCACCCATCATTAGGATGTGTGGGTACTGTCTCCTCTAGGTTAGCATCCAGACTGCACGCCGTGAAACTGATGAGTCCCAAGTCATCGGCAAAAAAGAGGCTTGTCTCACGGCGTGCCAGGCCGGCTTCACCGTACCGATGCCCCACTACTGCTACTGCAGAGTAGTAATGTGCAGCACGGACACACTACAGACATTTGTTCAGCACTTCAGCTGGACACGCCAGACAGACGATCAGCTGCCACGTAATACTGTGTATGAAGTCGGCCTTCTTAAGCCAACTACGGTCCGTTTCATGACACGGAATCGGATAAATATACTGATGGGGGAGTGGTATAAAAGGCTTGTTTTGAGTATTATACATAATACATCATCTTCAGGGTAGCGCCCACAGTACAGTATATACGAAAAGGCAGTCGGCCCGACCATGGTTTCTGAAGCATACATAATATACCATCATTTTTACATGCAGTTTTTTTTCAACTATGCTATGTATTCTAAATTATAGTTTGTATGAGCTTTATCCAATGTCAAACTTCTCTAATTTAGATCAAAATTATAGAAAATATATTAAAATCTATAGTTTACATAAATGCACTATTGAAAGTACATCTAGCCCCCCTTATTAGGTTTTGGTGCATTAATGATAAGTAATCAAAGAGGTAACACTTGTACTAAGTGCTTCAAAAGGTTATACAACTATGAGATAGGTATATTGATGATTACCGAACCACCCCCCTGGCCGATTCCTGTATGAGATGAGGTCCGACATATGGAAAGAAGAGTAAAAGGATTTAAATTTCTTTCTATTTTGACGTTGGGCTATAGAAAAGGTCATACTATAAAGGGAAAGTTCACACTTCTTATAGGTGTATCTATGCCCAGAGGATCCCAAACATAAATTTGTGAGATACTAACTCATTCTCAGTCTTTAGAATGCTGATTTTATCAAATAGGGGCCAGACATCTGGTCTGAAGCGGAGGTTCGGTGGGAAGAATGTTTCAGGTGGGAGGTCCGATTTGAGGGTTTTGTCTAGTTCATCAGACATATGGCCTTGGCTAGAGGTCCGCTGTGGTGTTTGATTCTATCCATGTTTTGTCTCTAGGACCAAACATCTAGTCGCCTGATCAGAGGTACAATAATGCACGCACCTGCACAATAATGGCCAGTTTTTGGAGGTTCTATAATCCCATTTCCCTCCCTTATAATTCTTCAGCCACTTTGGGCAATCTATCCGTAGCATCCATTCCTCTGTCTCGTCCACCCCCTTGAGCTCAACTCTTGTAGGATTTGAGATTTGGAGTGTGGGTTTGAGTGGGAAAGCTTGGGGTTAAGAGATTTGAGTGCAATAAGTTCATTTCCATCATATTTAACATTCAGAGACTCCTTCATGGTGTGAGTTTGAGTCTGTTACTCTTGGGTTTGTGGAATCCATTCTATCAAGGAGTTGCCCATTGAAGCACCCATCCTTTTTGTAGAGTGATCTTGGGAGTTTTTATCACTCCAACTATTGTAGTAAGAATGCTCAAGCTTGATCTTGGTGAATCAGTTGAGAAGAGGATAGGGTTGGAAGAGAACCAGGCCTTGGTGGCTTTCTCAACAACAAGGATGTAGATATTCCTTTGTGGATTGCTCGAACCACGGGTTGAATCTTATGTCTCCTCATGTTCTTTTGTCCTATGTGTCCTTGTGCTTGTGTGTGGTTGACTTCTGGGAAGAATCCCCGATCTACTTGTTCAAGCATTTGTGGTTGTAGGTTACACTTGGAAATATCTATTACTTCACCTAGAGGCCATGGGAATGATGGATATCCGGTTAAAACCAGACCTTTGGTCCACATTTTAATTTCATAGTTTGTTTTGAATTTTCAGCAACTAGCCTATTCACCCCACGCCCCCTCTAGGCCTAGTTGACCCTTTCAATTGATATTGGAGCCTAATCCTTGTGGTTAGAGCTCTACCACATGAGGCTAAATGACGGACCTGGAAAGATAGGTGATAAAGAAAATGAACTGGTCGTGGTTGAATAAGCAGGTGAAGACAAAGAAGATAGGATAAACCCAACAACAAGCCTTTGTTCAAAAAAGCCGAGGTGTCACTAACAATTCCAATAAGAAGTGTGGTGGGTGTAAGTGCAATCAAGCCCTAATGTGGGTTTTGGTGTTGATGACCACCGAATTAGAGGACTAATGAGATTTATTGAGATGACAAGCAGGGAATATCAAATAGAGGATGTTACATGAAACGGAGGAGACCCCAATTACATTTTTTGATGGCATCCCACTCTTTGGAGGTTTAAATTCTTTTATATTTTGAATTTGAGTATAGGGAACGCCATACTATCAAGGCGGACTCAAAACTCTTGTCAAAATGTGCAACCAAGTGCTCAACATCTACTCAATACATCCTCACTTGATCAGCCTTGACAGCCATGCTTTCCAATCTTGACATTTTGCTGTCTAGGCAGGTGCGGCAGTGCCGCACCCAGAGAGCGGCAGTGCCGCTGTGCGGCAATGCCGTGGGTCAAGTGCGGCACTGTCGCACTTACCCGACCGTTGGGACCCAGGGGTATAAATACTTCCTTATCTCCCCCAACGGCTACCTCTTCTTCCACCTCTGCTTATTTCGACAGAACAGACCTAGTGCTCATCTCCTCTCTCCACGGTGTTGAGGTTAGCCACCAAGGCTTAGGGCTTTGCAACCCCACCTCGTTCTCAAGTCAAGAGACTTAACTCTTGAGATGAGGGGTGATTTCTTAGCTGCAAAAGATGGTTACAAACCTCTCTAGGCTGCCACAAAAGTTGGCAAGCTCAAGGGCGACGCTCTAGCCGGCTAGGAGCAAAGCTCCAAGAGTAATGAACATAAACCGCCGGCCAAAACGTGAACTAAGTGCTCTTAGGCTTTGGGAATCAGTGGATCTGCTCTCTAATCGAGTTTGGGGCACTTTTCTCTCAAGGATTGATGGGAAATATCAAAGGGAAGCATAAGAGTTTGAAGAGCACCAATGGAGGAGAGAGGAGATGAGCACTAGGTCTGTTCTGTCGAAATAAGCAGAGGTGGAAGAAGAGGTAGCCGTTGGGGGAGATAAGGAAGTATTTATACCCCTGGGTCCCAACGGTCGGGTAAGTGCGACAGTGCCGCACTTGACCCACGGCATTGCCGCACAGCGGCACTGCCGCTCTCTGGGTGCGGCACTGCCGCACCTGCCTAGACAGCAAAATGTCAAGATTGGAAAGCATGGCTGTCAAGGCTGATCAAGTGAGGATGTATTGAGTAGATGTTGAGCACTTGGTTGCACATTTTGACAAGAGTTTTGAGTCCGCCTTGATAGTATGGCGTTCCCTATACTCAAATTCAAAATATAAAAGAATTTAAACCTCCAAAGAGTGGGATGCCATCAAAAAATGTAATTGGGGTCTCCTCCGTTTCATGTAACATCCTCTATTTGATATTCCCTGCTTGTCATCTCAATAAATCTCATTAGTCCTCTAATTCGGTGGTCATCAACACCAAAACCCACATTAGGGCTTGATTGCACTTACACCCACCACACTTCTTATTGGAATTGTTAGTGACACCTCGGCTTTTTTGAACAAAGGCTTGTTGTTGGGTTTATCCTATCTTCTTTGTCTTCACCTGCTTATTCAACCACGACCAGTTCATTTTCTTTATCACCTATCTTTCCAGGTCCGTCATTTAGCCTCATGTGGTAGAGCTCTAACCACAAGGATTAGGCTCCAATATCAATTGAAAGGGTCAACTAGGCCTAGAGGGGGCGTGGGGTGAATAGGCTAGTTGCTGAAAATTCAAAACAAACTATGAAATTAAAATGTGGACCAAAGGTCTGGTTTTAACCGGATATCCATCATTCCCATGGCCTCTAGGTGAAGTAATAGATATTTCCAAGTGTAACCTACAACCACAAATGCTTGAACAAGTAGATCGGGGATTCTTCCCAGAAGTCAACCACACACAAGCACAAGGACACATAGGACAAAAGAACATGAGGAGACATAAGATTCAACCCGTGGTTCGAGCAATCCACAAAGGAATATCTACATCCTTGTTGTTGAGAAAGCCACCAAGGCCTGGTTCTCTTCCAACCCTATCCTCTTCTCAACTGATTCACCAAGATCAAGCTTGAGCATTCTTACTACAATAGTTGGAGTGATAAAAACTCCCAAGATCACTCTACAAAAAGGATGGGTGCTTCAATGGGCAACTCCTTGATAGAATGGATTCCACAAACCCAAGAGTAACAGACTCAAACTCACACCATGAAGGAGTCTCTGAATGTTAAATATGATGGAAATGAACTTATTGCACTCAAATCTCTTAACCCCAAGCTTTCCCACTCAAACCCACACTCCAAATCTCAAATCCTACAAGAGTTGAGCTCAAGGGGGTGGACGAGACAGAGGAATGGATGCTACGGATAGATTGCCCAAAGTGGCTGAAGAATTATAAGGGAGGGAAATGGGATTATAGAACCTCCAAAAACTGGCCATTATTGTGCAGGTGCGTGCATTATTGTACCTCTGATCAGGCGACTAGATGTTTGGTCCTAGAGACAAAACATGGATAGAATCAAACACCACAGCGGACCTCTAGCCAAGGCCATATGTCTGATGAACTAGACAAAACCCTCAAATCGGACCTCCCACCTGAAACATTCTTCCCACCGAACCTCCGCTTCAGACCAGATGTCTGGCCCCTATTTGATAAAATCAGCATTCTAAAGACTGAGAATGAGTTAGTATCTCACAAATTTATGTTTGGGATCCTCTGGGCATAGATACACCTATAAGAAGTGTGAACTTTCCCTTTATAGTATGACCTTTTCTATAGCCCAACGTCAAAATAGAAAGAAATTTAAATCCTTTTACTCTTCTTTCCATATGTCGGACCTCATCTCATACAGGAATCGGCCAGGGGGGTGGTTCGGTAATCATCAATATACCTATCTCATAGTTGTATAACCTTTTGAAGCACTTAGTACAAGTGTTACCTCTTTGATTACTTATCATTAATGCACCAAAACCTAATAAGGGGGGCTAGATGTACTTTCAATAGTGCATTTATGTAAACTATAGATTTTAATATATTTTCTATAATTTTGATCTAAATTAGAGAAGTTTGACATTGGATAAAGCTCATACAAACTATAATTTAGAATACATAGCATAGTTGAAAAAAAACTGCATGTAAAAATGATGGTATATTATGTATGCTTCAGAAACCATGGTCGGGCCGACTGCCTTTTCGTATATACTGTACTGTGGGCGCTACCCTGAAGATGATGTATTATGTATAATACTCAAAACAAGCCTTTTATACCACTCCCCCATCAGTATATTTATCCGATTCCGTGTCATGAAACGGACCGTAGTTGGCTTAAGAAGGCCGACTTCATACACAGTATTACGTGGCAGCTGATCGTCTGTCTGGCGTGTCCAGCTGAAGTGCTGAACAAATGTCTGTAGTGTGTCCGTGCTGCACATTACTACTCTGCAGTAGCAGTAGTGGGGCATCGGTACGGTGAAGCCGGCCTGGCACGCCGTGAGACAAGCCTCTTTTTTGCCGATGACTTGGGACTCATCAGTTTCACGGCGTGCAGTCTGGATGCTAACCTAGAGGAGACAGTACCCACACATCCTAATGATGGGTGGGAAGGAAGGGCAGCAGAGCTCAAGAATCTAGGCCCCCAGCTCAACGTTAGCGAATGAAAACCCTATTCCAGGCATGCTCGCTAGCACATCGATCTGAAGGTAACATGGAACGTGTTCCAGTCCCAATGCTAAAAACTACACGTGGTTTTTATACCTATTAATTTATGTAGACACTACGCACAGAAACTATGATCTCAATGGATAGTTTCTACAGAACTATTTTTTATTCAATCACATTCCTCTACCAATCACATCTCTTCATGTCTTGGTTCTCGTGTAGACATAGTTTCTTGTCTAAGAAACTATTTTCTCATCTCTCTTCCTTAATTAGAGTGCCATGTCATCTTTTTCACCACAATTAATGAAGATAGAAACAATCTAGTTTCATGGTTGAGAGTGCTCTTAGGGCACGTACAACCCATATACGGGGGGTCGTCTGTAAGAGCCTCGAATCTGACATATAGACAGCTACAAAGACAAATTGTACAACCCCACAGACGGAGGCTGTCTATAAGTTATTTAATGGTTTGTATGTAGCTAAGATTAACCATGAATAACATTTTGTATATCATTGTGTTGTTATTTGATAGAAAACAAATCAAGCCTATATAAGATGAACGTATTTACATTTTTTTAAAACATCAATATAATCATATATTATAATTGTGACATTTTTGTCTAATATTACACATACACGGATGTTCTTCTCGACAACGTTCGCGACGACCTCAACTCTGCCCGCCGCCGGCCGCCAATGAATCGCGACCTCGCGTTGCCGCGCGTCCGGTGCGTCCGTCGTCCGTGGCTCACGCCAATCCACCGGTCTTGCACGCCTACCCCAAGTAGCGAACTGCCCGCGCACTGGATCCGCATGCCGTCGGTTAGGGAGGCTGGCGACCCGTACAACGGTGCTGGAGACGGTGGCTCGGCCTCGGGCAAGGGGAGTTCCCCGTCGTCTCGTGAGATGACGCCAGCCCCATCTCCAAGCATCGGCAGGGTGTTATTTGCAAAATTTATATCATAGAGACGGATTCAAGAGACCCGTTATACATGCCCTTACGCAGCGACGACAGGTCTGCATTGTGATTATATCGGAGACCGGCCAGCTCTGTTTGAGCTTCTTCAATTCGTTCGGTTCGTACATCAAGGATGATTTTGTTCATCCATCTTAATTTCATTCAGGTCATTGCAAACCTGAAGATTGTAGATGTACTAGTGAATATGGGACATATACATCAATACTGCTGTTGCTAAGCAGCTTGGTCTAGTGAAGGTGATATTGGAATTGCATCAACGTAGTACCTACTATGTGGTTGGCAGACTATCCAAACAAGAAGAAAGAGAGAGAGGGAGAGAGCATTGGAGCGAGGACCGGAGGGCATGGAGAAGAAAGAGAGAGAGGGAGAGAGCATTGGAGCGAGGACCGGAGGGCATGGAGAGCAGAGAACCGCATCATTGCGTTCTGTGGCGAGCGTGTTATCAGCTTTTGAGAAGTGCAATGCCATTTTCCTCCTTGTTTAACTTTCTTGGACTTGTCCGCCTCTCCGGAGTCGAGTTGCACCCACCGTATCGCGCGCGCGCGGCCTCCGCATCCATCCAATGATCCATGCCATTGCCATGCTCCATGCATGCTCCAAACTCCAAAGGCACTTTGCACACATGGAGACCAGTGTCGACGACGCAGCAGACTAGCTAGTAGCCGCAAGGAACACACGTACTCATCATGGCTGGCACCCATTGCGCAACAGCTCGTCACTGGCACCGGGCCCGGTGGCATGTCTGTGGGCCCTCTTGCTAGCCATGGGGGGTGGAGCCCAGGCGTCAGCAAGGGAGGGTCCACAGTAGTCCAAGCGACGAGCGAGGACCCCGGGGGCACGCACGGCGGCATCGATCGCATGCTCCTGTCCTAGCCGCCTAGGGCGGGGGACATTCCTTCGCTGCCCTCGCCACAGTGCCTCCGCTTTCCCTGCTCTCTTTTGGCCCTTTCGATGCAAATGCTTGGAGCAAGTAGAATTTGTTGTTCCTCGAGCCTACACCGTTTAGATTCCGCACAATATTTAGCAGCCACAACCACAACAAACTGCAACTTGCCCACTTTTATAATAGTGGGACAAAAGAGAGCAGGGAAAGCGGAGGCACTGTGGCGAGGGCAGCGAAGGAATGTCCCCCGCCCTAGGCGGCTAGGACAGGAGCATGCGATCGATGCCGCCGTGCGTGCCCCCGGGGTCCTCGCTCGTCGCTTGGACTACTGTGGACCCTCCCTTGCTGACGCCTGGGCTCCACCCCCCATGGCTAGCAAGAGGGCCCACAGACATGCCACCGGGCCCGGTGCCAGTGACGAGCTGTTGCGCAATGGGTGCCAGCCATGATGAGTACGTGTGTTCCTTGCGGCTACTAGCTAGTCTGCTGCGTCGTCGACACTGGTCTCCATGTGTGCAAAGTGCC
>JAHUYU010000066.1:0-16495 GCA_030439765.1 Tripidium arundinaceum | reverse complement strand
ATGTTCTGGGCTTTAGGTATCGCAAAAGGATATAGCTTGCTGAAAGAATTGTGTATGGCAATTTAAGTTTGCACATGTATTATACCACATGCCTGATCAGGTTTGACCTGCCCAAGTCCTAAAGATCCAGCCGTACGAAACGAGCTACACCCACGTTATGGACCGCGTAAAGATGGTTCTGCTTGGGATTCTGTACGTGGTTAGGGATCCAAAAGCTTGATTACGGGCAACAAAAACTATGAGGCCCCCTTTGGAACTCGGGATTTTTTCCCATTTCTACATTTTTCCTATGAAAAATGAACTAATTCCTATGAAATTCCTATACAATTCCTGTGAAATTCCTGCATTCCAAAGGGGCTCTGATTTTCGACGTCCGTGCACAGGATTTTGCGGAATCCCACATGTCAGTGAAGGGGAACCGTGTGCGATCGAGCGCCAAAGGAGGGAGACCAGGGGCACCCCGTGTCGGGGACTTATACCCCGGGTACCTCAGGGCTAGACCTGTAAACCGGCCTCGACGGCCCAGCAAGCCTCGGCCCAAGAGCAAAAAGCCCACCTCGACTGCCCGTACGCCAGGCCAGGGGGGCCCAAGCCAATCCGACATCCGCCAAGACCCGCCCGACTTGGACGGGTCAAGGGTGTAGCTGGGTGCATCAAATGCACCTGCCCCGATGGGACAGGCGCACACCACGCATGCCTCCCTGCCGATAAAGAGGGGACCCCTCAGACTGCTAGGCCGTAAAGTGGCACCCTTCGGACCGCCTGCACGGACGAGACTACTCGCCCGTGTCCTATGCCATCGCCACGATACCCTCCAGGGAGTCAGAAGGCTAGGGCGGTCAGTAGTCAAGGGCGATGATGCGGTCTCATCCAACCCAATGACAGAATCCCCGCCTCGACCCACCCCAAGGGTACAGACTCCGCCTCGCCCAACCCTTGGGGGGGCGTATTCCGCCTCGCCCGGCTCCAAGGGTGCGGGCTCCGCCCCGCCTGACGGCTAGAGGGGTAGACCCCGCTTCGCCCGACCCTCTCCGCGATCACCGATTCGCCTGACCCCAGGGGCAGACCCGAGGTCGGGCGCGGCCACGAAGGGCCCACTCCGTACCTAAGCCTATGCTCTAGGCCTTAGGAAGGAGGCAGGCACATTACGACTTAACTCACGACCACGTCGCGCCGATTCCCAACACGCAACAGCGTAAGGCGGACTGGTACTGTTTCTCCTAGCACCTAATGGTTCCCGTTTAGGGGATTGTTATCCATACCGCTTGACCAGAGCAGCAGGACCGCGACCGGGCGACGGCACGCGCCCGCGCCGCACGGAAACACGACGTGGGCACCGCCGCTGTTGCTCCCTACGAAAGCAACAAGATCAACCCGCAGGAGGCGAAGGACGATTCGGCGGCATGAGCCGCTCCCCTAGTCTCCTCGATTGTTTCTCCTTCTTTTTCTCCCTCTCCCATGTACCTCAAGGCCTCTCCCTGGTCAATAAAAGGCCCAGAGGGGGGACAAAAGAAGGGGAAGCGAACTAGCGCTCTCGAATCGTAGAAGAACATTTCAACTCCACCTTACCGTTCATAGAGACTTGGGACTCTATCCCTCTCTCGACCATTTGTAACCTCCTACTACAAACTCAGTGCATGTAACACGAGCAGCAAAAACCACTGGACGTAGGGACTTTTAGCCCGAACCAGTATACATCATCGTGTCCTCTTTGCACAACCATCCGAGCCGAAACGCACAATCACGTAAATTACTAGATGGTGAGCCGAAACACCGACAGTTGGTGCGCCAGGTAGGGGCCTTTGCGCATTTCCATCGTTTCCCCCAGGTCACGGATGGCTAGCCACAGCATCGGCTAGGTTCTTGGTGCGCACCTGCGCTTCGGGAGCCTGGATTTCGTGGTTACCATGGAAGGGGAGCTGGCGCGGGCTTCCGCCCCCACTCAGCTCCCTCCCTCCACTGGCCTCGACACGATCATCGAGGCTCTCGAGGAACTACAGCTCCGTGCCCCGGAGGCCTGGGCCCCCGGGCACGACCAGCCCCTTGACCAAGACTCCGAGAGGTTGGAGCGCCAACTCGCAACGCCGCGCAGACCGTCGGTCACCTCGTGGCGCAGCGCATGCGCCCGTTTCCCACGAATGACGGGTTTGTGGTAATGACGGACTACGTCGTGGAATCGATCCGCGATCTCCTTGCTGGAGACCTAGAGGAAATATTTGACTTTGGCTCCAGCAAGGTAAGTCACCACCCCTCGCGAAAATGCTTCATGGCGGACGAGGTGGTCGTCGAAGACGCCAGTGATGAGGAGGGGACTCCTCAGAGTGGCAGCGGCGACAATGGCGAGCATGTCAGGGATGATGAATCCCCGCCACGCCTGCGGATGGAGCAGTTGAGGGAGCGGCAGCGGGAACTCGAGGACACACGGCTCCAACTCGACTAGGAGCATGCGGAGCTCGAGCGCGAGCTCAGACGCCACGGAGACGGCAGACGCGCGTGCCAACACTCGTGACGCGCACCGGAGAATCTGCGAGGTCGACGGAGGTCTCCCGCGGTTCGCCCGCGCGAGTCAGAATATAGCCACTGCGGTGGCCCTACTCCGAGGACTCCCGGAGTCCGCGACACTTGAGGAGCACCAAGCTCATCACGACATCCGCACTTTGCTCGAACGTGCGGCAGAGCAGCAGGTGGAGAGCTCGCTATCTCGACAACGCGGGCCCGACGCCAGCCAACACGCACCCATAGAGCATCGCGCTAAGGACATCTCTGTCCACCAGGAGCTGGACGACGGTGGTAGACTTGCGCGGTCCCGGTGCGAGACTGCATGGGTCTCGGTCGTGACGCACGCCACACCCTCAACGCCTGACAACAAGCCGCGGAGGACCGGGAGGAAGCAGTCGTACGGGGTTATCACCCCCGCCGCGGAGGCCGCTACGACAGTAGGGAAGACCGGAGCCCAAGCCCCGACCCGCAGGGGCCCCAAGTCTTCAGCTCACGCATCAACAACGTGGCGTTCCCGGCACGATACCGGCCGCCGACGAACGTGGCCAAGTACTCTGGGGAGACGAACCCGGGGCTCTAGCTCGAAGATTATCGGCTCGTTTGTCGAGCCAACGGCGCGGATAATGATTACTTCATTATCCGTAGCCTCCCTTTGTACCTGGCCGACTCGGCGCGCGCATGGCTGGAGCACCTCCTGCTCAGACGAATCCATAATTGGGCGGACCTTAAAGAGATCTTCGTAGGGAATTTCTAGGGCACCTTTACGTGCCTTGGGAATCCCTGGGACCTCAAGAATTGTAGGCAGAAGCCGCATGAAACTCTCCGCGACTACATCCGGTGCTTCTCCAGGGAGTGCAATGAGGTCCCCAATATCGCCGACGCCGATGTCGTTGGGGCCTTTTTGTTTGGGACAACTTGCGAGTCCTTGGTCCACAAGCTGGGTCGCAAAGGCCCTCGGACCACCAAGGAGCTGCTCGACATCGCCACCAGCCACTCCTCGGGTGAGGAGGCGGTAGGGGCGATCTTCGATCGTTCCCGCGGCAAATCAAAGCGGGAGGAGGACGCCGGCGCAAGCGCCTCCAACCGCTTCAAGAAGAAGAAGAACAAGCAGCGCCATGGAGACTTCCTCGTTGCCGCTGCCGAGCGAAACGGCAAGAAGGCCTCCGCCGAGGGTACCCCCGGACTACTTTGAAAAGATGCTCGAAGGGCCGTGTCCGGACCACGCCTACCCCGTCAAGCATGCGTACAAGGACTGCGGGCTCCTGAAGCGGTTTTTGTCTGGGGGCCTCAAGAAGGGGGAGCAAAAGAAGCAGCCGGAGCTTTCGGTCAACGAGACCGAGGAGAAAGGCGACAACTGTTGGCATTTCTTAACGTCATCACCAAGAATAGTGATTTGACCCATTCTAGGCAACGACGCTAGAAATACTTATTGGTACTTATTAACATCATCACTATGAATGTAGCATTTCAACCATTCATAGATAATAATGCTAACAAATACACTGATAGTTCAGGCTCTATTCAATCCACAAGCGCACAGATCTAACATTGTAGCATTTCACCCAGAGTATTCAGGGTGTCGTTATTTATATTTTCCCATGGGAAGGCAATAGCTAATCATGGATATTGGATAGCTCAATGTTAATAATATAGCATAATAATCAATTGTTCATCAGGGTAAATAAAGCATTGATAAATTAGGGATAGTGAAGTTTCACATAGGCATATATGAGCATCTCTATCAGGGGTAAAGGAAGATAATTAAATAAAAGAATAAAGAATAAAAGAATATCCTAACTAGAACAATCTATTATAGTTATTGTCAAGAATTCTAGCAAGTCATACAATTAATATAAATATGGTTAGATTCACATCTAGATGGATCGGGAGAATGCCTAAGGTCTGGTCTGCCAGCTCCCCGCATCGCTTTAGACTCCTACACCATACCCGAACGTGGGGGAATACGAGGGATGAACAGGGCTGTCACCACCTACCGCCTACCCCACTACCGTGGAGTACGAACTGCAATTACCCGTTCCCTTGTATCCAAGTACCATACTTGCATACACGAAAACCACATATGTCCCCCCAGGTCCCCGACCCTACAGATCGACAGGCACAGAACATATGCGAATCCGAAGACTTGGTAAACCACCATATAGACATTAGTCTAAACATGATTATACTAATTATATATTTAATTAAGATCAAAGTTCTAATTATCATGATCAAGATACTAGAACTAAGAACTAGTTCTAATACGAAGAACATGAATGAAGAACTTAGCTCTAATTCAAGAACAATACTATAAATATTAGTAGAGAACAAGAACAAGATGGAACTAGAACTAGATTTATTCATACCAAGAACAGCCAAAATGTTCTTCTCCTCTTTACAACTTGAAGCTCTGCTCTAGATCTAAACTACAACTAAAAGGATAAACTAAAACTAAAGAGCTCTGGAGTTGTATTGCCTAGTAGTATGAAACTTGTGTGAAACTTGATTTAAAGAGGAGAACATGGCTGCTTTTTATAGTGCCTAAAGGTCGGTTCGTGGACGAATATTCTTGGTAACCTATGGAACCGCCTTTAGCACCGCCATAGGAACCGACATGCGAAAGATGGGCCCGAGACATGCCACCAGGGGGGGCGGCCGCACCCTGGCTGCCGCCTCTCGCCACCGACTTTGTCTGGTGGGCTCCCTGATGGGTCTGGATCACTTCTATGTTGGGTATTGGCCCTGGTTCGCGTTGTGATTTGGCCTTCTTCACATTCTTCAACTTGGGCTGCGCGAATACACTTTGTTGATTGCACATTTTCCCGAGTTTTGCACTATCCACACTTAAGTCCTGCGAAACAGTAATCTTCCGATACACGTGGAACTAGGTGAATATCAAAGACATATGCATGTAAAACATGTGTTTTTCTCCATTTTTCATACAAGTTGGCGGTATGGAATATGTCATTAGTAACCGCCAACAAGTTCCCCCAAGCTTACCCTTTGCACGTCCCGAGCAAAAGCTAAGACAAAGGTTGTTGATCAGGAGTTGCTGCAATGCTGATTATATTCTAAGAGTACCATGTTTATAACTAAGTGTTCTTCCTCAATCTGAATATACTAGCATATTGCTCATCCTCTATTATTTTATAATTCATGGGGCTTATGTATCTTGACTCTTAATCCTCAGTAATCATAAGACAGACCAATTAATGTAGAACCACTAATCCTCGATTCTTCGATCAACCATCTATCCAGAGTTTTTAGATATTTTTGCAAAGAAAAGTAGTTCCTCAAATGATTCACTCATTCGCTCAATGTGTATATGTATTTCTTACCAAAGGCTTTTGAATTTTTCCTTTCTTTCATCCTACTTTAAGGTTCATGCATAGATGGATTGCTATGACTTTATTTCCTAGTCAAGATATAAGAGTTGTTAGAAATGATGAATTAAAAATGCTTTATGCTATTGTACATAAAATTCGAGTTGCTCCTATTAAAGAAATGTTCAATCATTGGTTAGAAATGTTCAGATTCTCCACATCTATTTCTTGCACATCACTTGTAACTCGTATTGCAAATTGTGTTGGAGCGTTGGAGGGACAAGATGTGACATACATCTCTACCCCGCGAATCATTATCAATGAGCATTACTTGATACAAGGTCATCATTTAAAAAAGAATGCACATGGAGATCTTGTGTTTTATTTTCCTGGCTATACAAATGAAATCCCGTTACCTAACCCGGGCCTTCAATTGTATAAGAGCCAGAGCCTAACCTTTGTACTTGAGCCACAAGAAGAGCGTAGGTCTTCTCAGTCTGGCAGGATGACAAGGAGCAAGACTAGGAATGAAGCAGGATCCAGTTCTCAACAGCCACAATTTCCAGTTGGAATGCCACAAGAGGGACGATTTGCACCTATGCCTGGACATGTTCCTATGTTCCAGCCTGGGTGGGATCAAACCCCTCCACCATATGCCACTGGAGGTTCCCAATGGCAAGAAGCAAGTCAAGCTGAATGGACGCGAGGCACGCGTTGGCAAGCTTCATCATTAGAATCTGAGGAGATGCCACCACCGATCTCCAGACGCCACTCTGTCTCGTTGGACCACCTCAACACTCGCCTTGAAGGATTAGAGGTCCGCATAGGTAATATTCAAAATGTTCTAACCACTCATGTGCAGGACACTACTCAGTGACAGCAGCAACAACAACGGCAGATATCCCAGATGAATGCACTGCTGAAGTTACAACATGACCAGCAGTTGGCATATTGGCGATCCTTGGGGTACAACCCAAATCCTTGAGCCAAGATTTAGCTTGGGGGAGGACCCCCACCTGAGGTAACATGTATCTTAATTTTTGCATTTATTTTCTAGCAATTTACTTTCTGAATTTATAATTCTAAAAAAAACTAAAAAAAAAGAAAAATTCAAAAATATTTGTTTTATTTCACATGTGTGATGTAAATATGTTGATCTCCATGTTGAAATGATGAATAGTTGCTATGTCTTATATTTTATTAGTTCTAGTTTATAACTTTGAGTTCCCCAATATTTGAGTTTATTAGCTAAATTGCTTAGTTATAAATTTAAAACTTAGTGGGATGCATAAAGCCTAACTCTAGTCTAAAGTGTTATGAGATAAGATTTAGTGAAGTATGAATTTACTATGAATTTGTTCTAAGAGAGACTAGATATCCAGATATTTTATCTTTAAAATTCAAAATCTTAAGTTTCTCAATGATATTATTTCCTACCAGAGCCATATGATGTTTTTAGTATAAGAAACCATACTCATATGTTACTTGTATTCTCATTGAGCTTTGTCAAATTGTTGTGACCATTGTTGAGATTATTTTCATGCACCCAAGATCAAGATTCACGTACACTCCAAAATAAAGTGCTGACTCTTCACTTACGTAATCCATTTTGTTCACTAAAAATTCTCTAATTGTTATGATTCTCTCTCTAAAAATATTCATGTGCCAAAAAGATTATGGGCTATGTTAAAAAAAATGCCAAAGTGCTTGAGAAAAGAAAGCATGCCAAAGAGCATGATGCGTAAAAAAAAGAGAGAAAACAATGGGCACTTCGATGCTCACCCGAGAGAAAACAATGGGTACCTCGATGCCCGCCAGTGAGAATAAAATAGCCCATACTCGAAGAAGCACTTTCAAAAGAAAGAGAGAGTCATTATAAAAGGAGTATATAAAAAATATTCACACACTTGCACTCCTTGATCTAAGTGTATGATTTGTATCTCCTTTCGGTCCGGTTTTTGACTTAGCAATATTATGAAATGCAAGTAAATTATTTTCTTCATACTTACCTATAACTCCACATAAGCCAATTAGAAGTAGGATGAAAGAAAGGAAAAATTCAAAAGCCTTTGGTAAGAAATACATATACACATTGAGCGAATGAGTGAATCATTTGAGGAACTACTTTTCTTTGCAAAAATATCTAAAAACTCTGGATAGATGGTTGATCGAAGAATCGAGGATTAGTGGTTCTACATTAATTGGTCTGTCTTATGATTACTGAGGATTAAGAGTCAAGATACATAAGCCCCATGAATTATAAAATAATAGAGGATGAGCAATATGCTAGTATATTCAGATTGAGGAAGAACACTTAGTTATAAACATGGTACTCTTAGAATATAATCAGCATTGCAGCAACTCCTGATCAACAACCTTTGTCTTAGCTTTTGCTCGGGACGTGCAAAGGGTAAGCTTGGGGGAACTTGTTGGCGGTTACTAATGACATATTCCATACCGCCAACTTGTATGAAAAATGGAGAAAAACACATGTTTTACATGCATATGTCTTTGATATTCACCTAGTTCCACGTGTATCGGAAGATTACTGTTTCGCAGGACTTAAGTGTGGATAGTGCAAAACTCGGGAAAATGTGCAATCAACAAAGTGTATTCGCGCAGCCCAAGTTGAAGAATGTGAAGAAGGCCAAATCACAACGCGAACCAGGGCCAATACCCAACATAGAAGTGATCCAGACCCATCAGGGAGCCCACCAGACAAAGTCGGTGGCGAGAGGCGGCAGCCAGGGTGCGGCCGCCCCCCCTGGTGGCATGTCTCGGGCCCATCTTTCGCATGTCGGTTCCTATGGCGGTGCTAAAGGCGGTTCCATAGGTTACCAAGAATATTCGTCCACGAACCGACCTTTAGGCACTATAAAAAGCAGCCATGTTCTCCTCTTTAAATCAAGTTTCACACAAGTTTCATACTACTAGGCAATACAACTCCAGAGCTCTTTAGTTTTAGTTTATCCTTTTAGTTGTAGTTTAGATCTAGAGCAGAGCTTCAAGTTGTAAAGAGGAGAAGAACATTTTGGCTGTTCTTGGTATGAATAAATCTAGTTCTAGTTCCATCTTGTTCTTGTTCTCTACTAATATTTATAGTATTGTTCTTGAATTAGAGCTAAGTTCTTCATTCATGTTCTTCGTATTAGAACTAGTTCTTAGTTCTAGTATCTTGATCATGATAATTAGAACTTTGATCTTAATTAAATATATAATTAGTATAATCATGTTTAGACTAATGTCTATATGGTGGTTTACCAAGTCTTCGGATTCGCATATGTTCTGTGCCTGTCGATCTGTAGGGTCGGGGACCTGGGGGGACATATGTGGTTTTCGTGTATGCAAGTATGGTACTTGGATACAAGGGAACGGGTAATTGCAGTTCGTACTCCACGGTAGTGGGGTAGGCGGTAGGTGGTGACAGCCCTGTTCATCCCTCGTATTCCCCCACGTTCGGGTATGGTGTAGGAGTCTAAAGCGATGCGGGGAGCTGGCAGACCAGACCTTAGGCATTCTCCCGATCCATCTAGATGTGAATCTAACCATATTTATATTAATTGTATGACTTGCTAGAATTCTTGACAATAACTATAATAGATTGTTCTAGTTAGGATATTCTTTTATTCTTTATTCTTTTATTTAATTATCTTCCTTTACCCCTGATAGAGATGCTCATATATGCCTATGTGAAACTTCACTATCCCTAATTTATCAATGCTTTATTTACCCCTGATGAACAATTGATTATTATGCTATATTATTAACATTGAGCTATCCAATATCCATGATTAGCTATTGCCTTCCCATGGGAAAATATAAATAACGACACCCTGAATACTCTGGGTGAAATGCTACAATGTTAGATCTGTGCGCTTGTGGATTGAATAGAGCCTGAACTATCAGTGTATTTGTTAGCATTATTATCTATGAATGGTTGAAATGCTACATTCATAGTGATGATGTTAATAAGTACCAATAAGTATTTCTAGCGTCGTTGCCTAGAATGGGTCAAATCACTATTCTTGGTGATGACGTTAAGAAATGCCAACAGTTGTCGCCTTTCTCCTCGGTCTCGTTGACCGAAAGCTCCGGCTGCTTCTTTTGCTCCCCCTTCTTGAGGCCCCCAGACAAAAACCGCTTCAGGAGCCCGCAGTCCTTGTACGCATGCTTGACGGGGTAGGCGTGGTCCGGACACGGCCCTTCGAGCATCTTTTCAAAGTAGTCCGGGGTACCCTCGGCGGAGGCCTTCTTGCCGTTTCGCTCGGCAGCGGCAACGAGGAAGTCTCCATGGCGCTGCTTGTTCTTCTTCTTCTTGAAGCGGTTGGAGGCGCTTGCGCCGGCGTCCTCCTCCCGCTTTGATTTGCCGCGGGAACGATCGAAGATCGCCCCTACCGCCTCCTCACCCGAGGAGTGGCTGGTGGCGATGTCGAGCAGCTCCTTGGTGGTCCGAGGGCCTTTGCGACCCAGCTTGTGGACCAAGGACTCGCAAGTTGTCCCAAACAAAAAGGCCCCAACGACATCGGCGTCGGCGATATTGGGGACCTCATTGCACTCCCTGGAGAAGCACCGGATGTAGTCGCGGAGAGTTTCATGCGGCTTCTGCCTACAATTCTTGAGGTCCCAGGGATTCCCAAGGCACGTAAAGGTGCCCTAGAAATTCCCTACGAAGATCTCTTTAAGGTCCGCCCAATTATGGATTCGTCTGAGCAGGAGGTGCTCCAGCCATGCGCGCGCCGAGTCGGCCAGGTACAAAGGGAGGCTACGGATAATGAAGTAATCATTATCCGCGCCGTTGGCTCGACAAACGAGCCGATAATCTTCGAGCTAGAGCCCCGGGTTCGTCTCCCCAGAGTATTCAGGGTGTCGTTATTTATATTTTCCCATGGGAAGGCAATAGCTAATCATGGATATTGGATAGCTCAATGTTAATAATATAGCATAATAATCAATTGTTCATCAGGGGTAAATAAAGCATTGATAAATTAGGGATAGTGAAGTTTCACATAGGCATATATGAGCATCTCTATCAGGGGTAAAGGAAGATAATTAAATAAAAGAATAAAGAATAAAAGAATATCCTAACTAGAACAATCTATTATAGTTATTGTCAAGAATTCTAGCAAGTCATACAATTAATATAAATATGGTTAGATTCACATCTAGATGGATCGGGAGAATGCCTAAGGTCTGGTCTGCCAGCTCCCCGCATCGCTTTAGACTCCTACACCATACCCGAACGTGGGGGAATACGAGGGATGAACAGGGCTGTCACCACCTACCGCCTACCCCACTACCGTGGAGTACGAACTGCAATTACCCGTTCCCTTGTATCCAAGTACCATACTTGCATACACGAAAACCACATATGTCCCCCCAGGTCCCCGACCCTACAGATCGACAGGCACAGAACATATGCGAATCCGAAGACTTGGTAAACCACCATATAGACATTAGTCTAAACATGATTATACTAATTATATATTTAATTAAGATCAAAGTTCTAATTATCATGATCAAGATACTAGAACTAAGAACTAGTTCTAATACGAAGAACATGAATGAAGAACTTAGCTCTAATTCAAGAACAATACTATAAATATTAGTAGAGAACAAGAACAAGATGGAACTAGAACTAGATTTATTCATACCAAGAACAGCCAAAATGTTCTTCTCCTCTTTACAACTTGAAGCTCTGCTCTAGATCTAAACTACAACTAAAAGGATAAACTAAAACTAAAGAGCTCTGGAGTTGTATTGCCTAGTAGTATGAAACTTGTGTGAAACTTGATTTAAAGAGGAGAACATGGCTGCTTTTTATAGTGCCTAAAGGTCGGTTCGTGGACGAATATTCTTGGTAACCTATGGAACCGCCTTTAGCACCGCCATAGGAACCGACATGCGAAAGATGGGCCCGAGACATGCCACCAGGGGGGGCGGCCGCACCCTGGCTGCCGCCTCTCGCCACCGACTTTGTCTGGTGGGCTCCCTGATGGGTCTGGATCACTTCTATGTTGGGTATTGGCCCTGGTTCGCGTTGTGATTTGGCCTTCTTCACATTCTTCAACTTGGGCTGCGCGAATACACTTTGTTGATTGCACATTTTCCCGAGTTTTGCACTATCCACACTTAAGTCCTGCGAAACAGTAATCTTCCGATACACGTGGAACTAGGTGAATATCAAAGACATATGCATGTAAAACATGTGTTTTTCTCCATTTTTCATACAAGTTGGCGGTATGGAATATGTCATTAGTAACCGCCAACAAGTTCCCCCAAGCTTACCCTTTGCACGTCCCGAGCAAAAGCTAAGACAAAGGTTGTTGATCAGGAGTTGCTGCAATGCTGATTATATTCTAAGAGTACCATGTTTATAACTAAGTGTTCTTCCTCAATCTGAATATACTAGCATATTGCTCATCCTCTATTATTTTATAATTCATGGGGCTTATGTATCTTGACTCTTAATCCTCAGTAATCATAAGACAGACCAATTAATGTAGAACCACTAATCCTCGATTCTTCGATCAACCATCTATCCAGAGTTTTTAGATATTTTTGCAAAGAAAAGTAGTTCCTCAAATGATTCACTCATTCGCTCAATGTGTATATGTATTTCTTACCAAAGGCTTTTGAATTTTTCCTTTCTTTCATCCTACTTCTAATTGGCTTATGTGGAGTTATAGGTAAGTATGAAGAAAATAATTTACTTGCATTTCATAATATTGCTAAGTCAAAAACCGGACCGAAAGGAGATACAAATCATACACTTAGATCAAGGAGTGCAAGTGTGTGAATATTTTTTATATACTCCTTTTATAATGACTCTCTCTTTCTTTTGAAAGTGCTTCTTCGAGTATGGGCTATTTTATTCTCACTGGCGGGCATCGAGGTACCCATTGTTTTCTCTCGGGTGAGCATCGAAGTGCCCATTGTTTTCTCTCTTTTTTTTACGCATCATGCTCTTTGGCATGCTTTCTTTTCTCAAGCACTTTGGCATTTTTTTTAACATAGCCCATAATCTTTTTGGCACATGAATATTTTTAGAGAGAGAATCATAACAATTAGAGAATTTTTAGTGAACAAAATGGATTACGTAAGTGAAGAGTCAGCACTTTATTTTGGAGTGTACGTGAATCTTGATCTTGGGTGCATGAAAATATTCATGTGCCAAAAAGATTATGGGCTATGTTAAAAAAAATGCCAAAGTGCTTGAGAAAAGAAAGCATGCCAAAGAGCATGATGCGTAAAAAAAAGAGAGAAAACAATGGGCACTTCGATGCTCACCCGAGAGAAAACAATGGGTACCTCGATGCCCGCCAGTGAGAATAAAATAGCCCATAATCTTTTTGGCACATGAATATTTTCATGCACCCAAGATCAAGATTCACGTACACTCCAAAATAAAGTGCTGACTCTTCACTTACGTAATCCATTTTGTTCACTAAAAATTCTCTAATTGTTATGATTCTCTCTCTAAAAATATTCATGTGCCAAAAAGATTATGGGCTATGTTAAAAAAAATGCCAAAGTGCTTGAGAAAAGAAAGCATGCCAAAGAGCATGATGCGTAAAAAAAAGAGAGAAAACAATGGGCACTTCGATGCTCACCCGAGAGAAAACAATGGGTACCTCGATGCCCGCCAGTGAGAATAAAATAGCCCATACTCGAAGAAGCACTTTCAAAAGAAAGAGAGAGTCATTATAAAAGGAGTATATAAAAAATATTCACACACTTGCACTCCTTGATCTAAGTGTATGATTTGTATCTCCTTTCGGTCCGGTTTTTGACTTAGCAATATTATGAAATGCAAGTAAATTATTTTCTTCATACTTACCTATAACTCCACATAAGCCAATTAGAAGTAGGATGAAAGAAAGGAAAAATTCAAAAGCCTTTGGTAAGAAATACATATACACATTGAGCGAATGAGTGAATCATTTGAGGAACTACTTTTCTTTGCAAAAATATCTAAAAACTCTGGATAGATGGTTGATCGAAGAATCGAGGATTAGTGGTTCTACATTAATTGGTCTGTCTTATGATTACTGAGGATTAAGAGTCAAGATACATAAGCCCCATGAATTATAAAATAATAGAGGATGAGCAATATGCTAGTATATTCAGATTGAGGAAGAACACTTAGTTATAAACATGGTACTCT
Organism: Tripidium arundinaceum; assembly: GCA_030439765.1. Taxonomy (NCBI): domain Eukaryota; kingdom Viridiplantae; phylum Streptophyta; class Magnoliopsida; order Poales; family Poaceae; genus Tripidium; species Tripidium arundinaceum. The sequence goes on along the minus strand of JAHUYU010000066.1, from coordinate 2,512 downwards.
TAGAATATAATCAGCATTGCAGCAACTCCTGATCAACAACCTTTGTCTTAGCTTTTGCTCGGGACGTGCAAAGGGTAAGCTTGGGGGAACTTGTTGGCGGTTACTAATGACATATTCCATACCGCCAACTTGTATGAAAAATGGAGAAAAACACATGTTTTACATGCATATGTCTTTGATATTCACCTAGTTCCACGTGTATCGGAAGATTACTGTTTCGCAGGACTTAAGTGTGGATAGTGCAAAACTCGGGAAAATGTGCAATCAACAAAGTGTATTCGCGCAGCCCAAGTTGAAGAATGTGAAGAAGGCCAAATCACAACGCGAACCAGGGCCAATACCCAACATAGAAGTGATCCAGACCCATCAGGGAGCCCACCAGACAAAGTCGGTGGCGAGAGGCGGCAGCCAGGGTGCGGCCGCCCCCCCTGGTGGCATGTCTCGGGCCCATCTTTCGCATGTCGGTTCCTATGGCGGTGCTAAAGGCGGTTCCATAGGTTACCAAGAATATTCGTCCACGAACCGACCTTTAGGCACTATAAAAAGCAGCCATGTTCTCCTCTTTAAATCAAGTTTCACACAAGTTTCATACTACTAGGCAATACAACTCCAGAGCTCTTTAGTTTTAGTTTATCCTTTTAGTTGTAGTTTAGATCTAGAGCAGAGCTTCAAGTTGTAAAGAGGAGAAGAACATTTTGGCTGTTCTTGGTATGAATAAATCTAGTTCTAGTTCCATCTTGTTCTTGTTCTCTACTAATATTTATAGTATTGTTCTTGAATTAGAGCTAAGTTCTTCATTCATGTTCTTCGTATTAGAACTAGTTCTTAGTTCTAGTATCTTGATCATGATAATTAGAACTTTGATCTTAATTAAATATATAATTAGTATAATCATGTTTAGACTAATGTCTATATGGTGGTTTACCAAGTCTTCGGATTCGCATATGTTCTGTGCCTGTCGATCTGTAGGGTCGGGGACCTGGGGGGACATATGTGGTTTTCGTGTATGCAAGTATGGTACTTGGATACAAGGGAACGGGTAATTGCAGTTCGTACTCCACGGTAGTGGGGTAGGCGGTAGGTGGTGACAGCCCTGTTCATCCCTCGTATTCCCCCACGTTCGGGTATGGTGTAGGAGTCTAAAGCGATGCGGGGAGCTGGCAGACCAGACCTTAGGCATTCTCCCGATCCATCTAGATGTGAATCTAACCATATTTATATTAATTGTATGACTTGCTAGAATTCTTGACAATAACTATAATAGATTGTTCTAGTTAGGATATTCTTTTATTCTTTATTCTTTTATTTAATTATCTTCCTTTACCCCTGATAGAGATGCTCATATATGCCTATGTGAAACTTCACTATCCCTAATTTATCAATGCTTTATTTACCCCTGATGAACAATTGATTATTATGCTATATTATTAACATTGAGCTATCCAATATCCATGATTAGCTATTGCCTTCCCATGGGAAAATATAAATAACGACACCCTGAATACTCTGGGGAGACGAACCCGGGGCTCTAGCTCGAAGATTATCGGCTCGTTTGTCGAGCCAACGGCGCGGATAATGATTACTTCATTATCCGTAGCCTCCCTTTGTACCTGGCCGACTCGGCGCGCGCATGGCTGGAGCACCTCCTGCTCAGACGAATCCATAATTGGGCGGACCTTAAAGAGATCTTCGTAGGGAATTTCTAGGGCACCTTTACGTGCCTTGGGAATCCCTGGGACCTCAAGAATTGTAGGCAGAAGCCGCATGAAACTCTCCGCGACTACATCCGGTGCTTCTCCAGGGAGTGCAATGAGGTCCCCAATATCGCCGACGCCGATGTCGTTGGGGCCTTTTTGTTTGGGACAACTTGCGAGTCCTTGGTCCACAAGCTGGGTCGCAAAGGCCCTCGGACCACCAAGGAGCTGCTCGACATCGCCACCAGCCACTCCTCGGGTGAGGAGGCGGTAGGGGCGATCTTCGATCGTTCCCGCGGCAAATCAAAGCGGGAGGAGGACGCCGGCGCAAGCGCCTCCAACCGCTTCAAGAAGAAGAAGAACAAGCAGCGCCATGGAGACTTCCTCGTTGCCGCTGCCGAGCGAAACGGCAAGAAGGCCTCCGCCGAGGGTACCCCGGACTACTTTGAAAAGATGCTCGAAGGGCCGTGTCCGGACCACGCCTACCCCGTCAAGCATGCGTACAAGGACTGCGGGCTCCTGAAGCGGTTTTTGTCTGGGGGCCTCAAGAAGGGGGAGCAAAAGAAGCAGCCGGAGCTTTCGGTCAACGAGACCGAGGAGAAAGGCGACAACTGTTGGCATTTCTTAACGTCATCACCAAGAATAGTGATTTGACCCATTCTAGGCAACGACGCTAGAAATACTTATTGGTACTTATTAACATCATCACTATGAATGTAGCATTTCAACCATTCATAGATAATAATGCTAACAAATACACTGATAGTTCAGGCTCTATTCAATCCACAAGCGCACAGATCTAACATTGTAGCATTTCA
>JAHUYU010001308.1:0-12149 GCA_030439765.1 Tripidium arundinaceum | reverse complement strand
CAGCAGCAGTGTGCACCTTCTTTAGTAGCTAGCAGTGGCATGGGACCAATGTATGATCGTGGTGACTATGGACACCTTGCTCACAATTGCCCTCGCAAGAAGCAGCAGGCAAATGCACCATGAGCGCAGGCTTCTAAGCGCAGCGGTGGCATCCCCAAGAAAGCCTAGCTTAATTATGTGACCGCCGATGAAGCAGTAGCAGATGATGGTTTGATTGTGGGTAAGTTGAGCATCAACTCAATCTCAGCAAGAGTATTATTTGATTCTGGAGCATCACATTCTTTCATTCATGAGGGCTATGTTCGGGATAATAAGTTGCCAACTAAAGAAGTTGATAAAGGTTTCCAGATATTTGCACCTGGAATCACACATGAGTCAAATCACATAGTTAGCCAAGCTCAAATTGGAATATCGGGTTTGGATTTTCAACCCAACCTGCTTATTCTTAAGTTAGGCGATGATATAGATGCAATATTGGGTATGCATTGGATGACTCAACATCAGTTTGTTATTCGGTGTATGCCCAAGTCGGTAGAGATGCACCACCCTTCTGGAAAGACTGTTGTCCTATATAATTCCAAGAGCCACTAGTTAGCCTTACATAGTTTGAAAGCCAAGCCTAAGGTTTCTGAAGGTGTAGAGTTTTTTCCGGTTGTCTGTGGGTTTCCCGATGTGTTCCCGGAAGAGCTCATGGGAATGCCGCCGAAGATAGATGTAGAATTCTTGATCCAACTAGAACCTAGAACTTCACCTATTTCTAAACCACCATATAAGATGGCACCCAGAGAATTGGAAGAGTTAAAGAAGCAGTTGTCAAACTTGCTGGAGAGAGGCTATATTCAGCCCAGCTCATCTCCATGGGGTTGTCCGGCATTGTTTGTGACTAAGAAGGATCACAGCTTGAGAATGGTAGTAGACTACCAGCCTTTGAATGCAAAGACCATAAAGAACAAGTACCCACTTTCGAGGATCGACATTTTGTTTGATCAACTCAATGGGGCAAAGTTCTTTCCAAAGATTGATTTGAGATTGGGGTACCATCCGTATCAAGGAAGAAGATATACCAAAGACTGCATTTTCTACGTGATATGGATCATATGAGTAAATGGTGATGTCATTCGAGCTAACAAATGCCCCGGCTTACTTTATGTACCTCATGAACTCCATATTCTTTGAGGAGTTGGATGTGTTCGTGATAATTGTTGGCATTTCTAATGTCGTTACCAAGAATAGAAATAGAATCCATCCTCGGCAACGGCGCCAGAAATGCTTGCTGTCATTTCTAAACGTCGTTACCTAGAATAGAAATAGAATCCATCCCTAGCAACGGCGCCAGAAATGCTTGCTGGTATTTCTTAACGCAAACAGAAATAATCCGCAAGCGCATGGAATTACCATTGTAGCATTTCACCCGGAAGTATTTAAGGTATCGTATTTTCCACAGGGAACAGTAGTGTAGAAGTCTCTTAGCTAATTCACCAAGATAACAAGAAGGAAAGTGGCTCAGGTAGCAAGGTTTTCTAAGGATAGAGATCCTAAGTGAAGATAGCTTTGTCACTATGAACTTGCTTCGGGCACCAGCTTACGCTTGGTCTGCCAAACGATACCGGCCTACAGCTCTACGTTGAACTCGAACGTGGGGGATTACAAGGGACGGACAGGATTGTCACCACCTGCAGCCTACCCCTCAACTTTGGGGAACGAGGCAAATGAAGGTAGCCTCTAGCCTAGACACCACGTCTATGCTATCGACTACTACTCTAGCGTTGATCAGGGTTATCCGTCTTCATCAGGGCCCTCTACTAGAGTATTCGCTATGAGAGCGAACGACGAACCCGCAACCATATAGTAAACAATACTAACTTTACTTAAGAACTCACCACCATAGAAGAACACGAACCTTGTACTCCAAGCAGCACAAGGTCCATCGAGGTACAAGTGTAGAGGGAGCCGACATCTCCGGTACTCCTCTCACTCTTCCTCACTCACTCCCTACACTAGAACTAGCTAAAGAGCTAAGATCGGAATGGAGCTCTTCTCTTCTTGTCACATTGTGTCCTCTCTTGTGTTGAATATAATGAGATGCCTCAAGTGAGGGGGAGGCCTCCTTTTATAGGTGGAGAGGAGGGGTTGATTCCTTGGTATATGCTTGATCCCCTCATTAAAACCACCAAACTGACGTCTAGGTATGTTGAACCTGTCCCAACCTTCCGGAATCGACATTGCAAAGGCGGTTGTTGACACCATGTGAAAGATGGGCCTGAGGGGCCTCAGTAGTGGTGCGGCCGCACCAGGAGTGTGGTCGCACCCCAACTGGGCCCAAATCAGCCCAGCTTCGGTGGGTGGTCTTCTTTGGGCTTCTAGATGGGTCCTGCAAAGTTTGGTGCCAATTGGAGATGATTTGATATGGGTTTTGGCCTTTTTACTCCATGTGACTGGGCCCTGATTTTCTTAGTAAGTGGGATTGTCCCCTTGGGCTCATGTCGGATGTCTGTATTGTTGTGTCTCTTGTATACTTTAGGCACATTTTCTGTGTTATTCTGACATGTCCTCCTGCAAATGATGAATCACCAAAACTTGTGGAACTTTGTTAGTTATAGGCCCAATTGCTAGGTTTGGTGTTCATTTGAGTTCATTTTATGTGATAATTGGCGGTTAGAAATAGGAATTAAGGGCCACAACAATAATCTTCATTGATGATATTTTGGTATATTCAAAGACTGAAGAAGAGCATGCCGAACACTTGAGAAATAGTATTGCAGAGGTTGAGAGACCACAAGTTATATGCTAAGTTTAGCAAGTGTGAGTTTTGTCTCACAGAAGTTTCCTTCTTGGGTCATATTTTATCTCACAATGGAATTTCCATTGATCCAAGCAAGATTCAAGACATAGTGGAATGGGTCACTCCCACTACGATGAAGCAAGTTCGAGGCTTTCTCGGATTGGCGGGTTATTACCGTCGATTCATTTCAAACTTTTCTAAAAATTGCTAAGCCGTTGACTGAACTCACAAAGAAGGATGAGAAATTTGTGTGGACACTGGCTAGAGAGGGGGCTTTCCAAACTCTCAAGCAAAAGTTAATCACAGCTCCAGTGTTGGTTCAACCCGATACTACCAAGCCATTCGATGTATATTGTGATGCTTCAAATGTTGATTTGGGCTATGTACTTATGCAAGATGGGCATGTTATTGCCTATGCATCAAGGCAACTGAAACCAAATGAAGCGAATTACCCAACCCATGATCTTGAGCTAGCAGCAGTTGTTCATGCATTGAAGAATGGAGACATTATTTGTTTGGCCAACCATGCAATATTTTCACTGACCATAAGAGCCTGAAATATTTCTTCACCCAAATTGAATCATATCCACTAGAAGTTCTTGGCAAACCTGTGATAAAGTCCATTGTTATGTCCTCCCATTTCCAAGCTGGGATCAGCAATGGTTGGAGAGTTCTTAAGTAAAGTTAGTATTGTTTACTATATGGTTGCGGGTTCGTCGTTCGCTCTCATAGCGAATACTCTAGTAGAGGGCCCTGATGAAGACGGATAACCCTGATCAACGCTAGAGTAGTAGTCGATAGCATAGACGTGGTGTCTAGGCTAGAGGCTACCTTCATTTGCCTCGTTCCCCAAAGTTGAGGGGTAGGCTGCAGGTGGTGACAATCCTGTCCGTCCCTTGTAATCCCCCACGTTCGAGTTCAACGTAGAGCTGTAGGCCGGTATCGTTTGGCAGACCAAGCGTAAGCTGGTGCCCGAAGCAAGTTCATAGTGACAAAGCTATCTTCACTTAGGATCTCTATCCTTAGAAAACCTTGCTACCTGAGCCACTTTCCTTCTTGTTATCTTGGGTGAATTAGCTAAGAGACTTCTACACTACTGTTCCCTGTGGAAAATACGATACCTTAAATACTTCCGGGTGAAATGCTACAATGGTAATTCCATGCGCTTGCGGATTATTTCTGTTTGCGTTAAGAAATACCAGCAAGCATTTCTGGCGCCGTTGCTAGGGATGGATTCTATTTCTATTCTAGGTAACGACGTTTAGAAATGACAGCAAGCATTTCTGGCGCCGTTGCCGAGGATGGATTCTATTTCTATTCTTGGTAACGACATTTAGAAATGCCAACAATTATCACGAACACATCCAACTCCTCAAAGAATATGGAGTTCATGAGGTACATAAAGTAAGCCGGGGCATTTGTTAGCTCGAATGACATCACCATTTACTCATATGATCCATATCACGTAGAAAATGCAGTCTTTGGTATATCTTCTTCCTTGATACGGATGGTACCCCAATCTCAAATCAATCTTTGGAAAGAACTTTGCCCCATTGAGTTGATCAAACAAAATGTCGATCCTCGAAAGTGGGTACTTGTTCTTTATGGTCTTTGCATTCAAAGGCTGGTAGTCTACTACCATTCTCAAGCTGTGATCCTTCTTAGTCACAAACAATGCCGGACAACCCATGGAGATGAGCTGGGCTGAATATAGCCTCTCTCCAGCAAGTTTGACAACTGCTTCTTTAACTCTTCCAATTCTCTGGGTGCCATCTTATATGGTGGTTTAGAAATAGGTGAAGTTCTAGGTTCTAGTTGGATCAAGAATTCTACATCTATCTTCGGCGGCATTCCCATGAGCTCTTCCGGGAACACATCGGGAAACCCACAGACAACCGGAAAAAACTCTACACCTTCAGAAACCTTAGGCTTGGCTTTCAAACTATGTAAGGCTAACTAGTGGCTCTTGGAATTATATAGGACAACAGTCTTTCCAGAAGGGTGGTGCATCTCTACCGACTTGGGCATACACCGAATAACAAACTGATGTTGAGTCATCCAATGCATACCCAATATTGCATCTATATCATCGCCTAACTTAAGAATAAGCAGGTTGGGTTGAAAATCCAAACCCGATATTCCAATTTGAGCTTGGCTAACTATGTGATTTGACTCATGTGTGATTCCAGGTGCAAATATCTGGAAACCTTTATCAACTTCTTTAGTTGGCAACTTATTATCCCGAACATAGCCCTCATGAATGAAAGAATGTGATGCTCAGAATCAAATAATACTCTTGCTGAGATTGAGTTGATGCTCAACTTACCCACAATCAAACCATCATCTGCTACTGCTTCATCGGCGGTCACATAATTAAGCTAGGCTTCTTGGGGATGCCACCGCTGCGCTTAGAAGCCTGCGCTCATGGTGCATTTGCCTGCTGCTTCTTGCGAGGGCAATTGTGAGCAAGGTGTCCATAGTCACCACGATCATACATTGGTCCCATGCCACTGCTAGCTACTAAAGAAGGTGTAGAGTTTTTTCCGGTTGTCTGTGGGTTTCCCGATGTGTTCCCGGAAGAGCTCATGGGAATGCCGCCGAAGATAGATGTAGAATTCTTGATCCAACTAGAACCTAGAACTTCACCTATTTCTAAACCACCATATAAGATGGCACCCAGAGAATTGGAAGAGTTAAAGAAGCAGTTGTCAAACTTGCTGGAGAGAGGCTATATTCAGCCAGCTCATCTCCATGGGGTTGTCCGGCATTGTTTGTGACTAAGAAGGATCACAGCTTGAGAATGGTAGTAGACTACCAGCCTTTGAATGCAAAGACCATAAAGAACAAGTACCCACTTTCGAGGATCGACATTTTGTTTGATCAACTCAATGGGGCAAAGTTCTTTCCAAAGATTGATTTGAGATTGGGGTACCATCCGTATCAAGGAAGAAGATATACCAAAGACTGCATTTTCTACGTGATATGGATCATATGAGTAAATGGTGATGTCATTCGAGCTAACAAATGCCCCGGCTTACTTTATGTACCTCATGAACTCCATATTCTTTGAGGAGTTGGATGTGTTCGTGATAATTGTTGGCATTTCTAAATGTCGTTACCAAGAATAGAAATAGAATCCATCCTCGGCAACGCGCCAGAAATGCTTGCTGTCATTTCTAAACGTCGTTACCTAGAATAGAAATAGAATCCATCCCTAGCAACGGCGCCAGAAATGCTTGCTGGTATTTCTTAACGCAAACAGAAATAATCCGCAAGCGCATGGAATTACCATTGTAGCATTTCACCCGGAAGTATTTAAGGTATCGTATTTTCCACAGGGAACAGTAGTGTAGAAGTCTCTTAGCTAATTCACCCAAGATAACAAGAAGGAAAGTGGCTCAGGTAGCAAGGTTTTCTAAGGATAGAGATCCTAAGTGAAGATAGCTTTGTCACTATGAACTTGCTTCGGGCACCAGCTTACGCTTGGTCTGCCAAACGATACCGGCCTACAGCTCTACGTTGAACTCGAACGTGGGGGATTACAAGGGACGGACAGGATTGTCACCACCTGCAGCCTACCCCTCAACTTTGGGGAACGAGGCAAATGAAGGTAGCCTCTAGCCTAGACACCACGTCTATGCTATCGACTACTACTCTAGCGTTGATCAGGGTTATCCGTCTTCATCAGGGCCCTCTACTAGAGTATTCGCTATGAGAGCGAACGACGAACCCGCAACCATATAGTAAACAATACTAACTTTACTTAAGAACTCTCCAACCATTGCTGATCCCAGCTTGGAAATGGGAGGACATAACAATGGACTTTATCACAGGTTTGCCAAGAACTTCTAGTGGATATGATTCAATTTGGTGAAGAAATATTTCAGGCTCTTATGGTCAGTGAAAATATTGCATGGTTGGCCAAACAAATAATGTCTCCATTCTTCAATGCATGAACAACTGCTGCTAGCTCAAGATCATGGGTTGGGTAATTCGCTTCATTTGGTTTCAGTTGCCTTGATGCATAGGCAATAACATGCCCATCTTGCATAAGTACATAGCCCAAATCAACATTTGAAGCATCACAATATACATCGAATGGCTTGGTAGTATCGGGTTGAACCAACACTGGAGCTGTGATTAACTTTTGCTTGAGAGTTTGGAAAGCCCCTCTCTAGCCAGTGTCCACACAAATTTCTCATCCTTCTTTGTGAGTTCAGTCAACGGCTTAGCAATTTTTAGAAAAGTTTGAAATGAATCGACGGTAATAACCCGCCAATCCGAGAAAGCCTCGAACTTGCTTCATCGTAGTGGGAGTGACCCATTCCACTATGTCTTGAATCTTGCTTGGATCAATGGAAATTCCATTGTGAGATAAAATATGACCCAAGAAGGAAACTTCTGTGAGACAAAACTCACACTTGCTAAACTTAGCATATAACTTGTGGTCTCTCAACCTCTGCAATACTATTTCTCAGTGTTCGGCATGCTCTTCTTCAGTCTTTGAATATACCAAAATATCATCAATGAAGATTATTGTTGTGGCCCTTAATTCCTATTTCTAACCGCCAATTATCACATAAAATGAACTCAAATGAACACCAAACCTAGCAATTGGGCCTATAACTAACAAAGTTCCACAAGTTTTGGTGATTCATCATTTGCAGGAGGACATGTCAGAATAACACAGAAAATGTGCCTAAAGTATACAAGAGACACAACAATACAGACATCCGACATGAGCCCAAGGGGACAATCCCCACTTACTAAGAAAATCAGGGCCCAGTCACATGGAGTAAAAAGGCCAAAACCCATATCAAATCATCTCCAATTGGCACCAAACTTTGCAGGACCCATCTAGAAGCCCAAAGAAGACCACCCACCGAAGCTGGGCTGATTTGGGCCCAGTTGGGGTGCGACCACACTCCTGGTGCGGCCGCACCACTACTGAGGCCCCTCAGGCCCATCTTTCACATGGTGTCAACAACCGCCTTTGCAATGTCGATTCCGGAAGGTTGGGACAGGTTCAACATACCTAGACGTCAGTTTGGTGGTTTTAATGAGGGGATCAAGCATATACCAAGGAATCAACCCCTCCTCTCCACCTATAAAAGGAGGCCTCCCCCTCACTTGAGGCATCTCATTATATTCAACACAAGAGAGGACACAATGTGACAAGAAGAGAAGAGCTCCATTCCGATCTTAGCTCTTTAGCTAGTTCTAGTGTAGGGAGTGAGTGAGGAAGAGTGAGAGGAGTACCGGAGATGTCGGCTCCCTCTACACTTGTACCTCGATGGACCTTGTGCTGCTTGGAGTACAAGGTTCGTGTTCTTCTATGGTGGTGAGTTCTTAAGTAAAGTTAGTATTGTTTACTATATGGTTGCGGGTTCGTCGTTCGCTCTCATAGCGAATACTCTAGTAGAGGGCCCTGATGAAGACGGATAACCCTGATCAACGCTAGAGTAGTAGTCGATAGCATAGACGTGGTGTCTAGGCTAGAGGCTACCTTCATTTGCCTCGTTCCCCAAAGTTGAGGGGTAGGCTGCAGGTGGTGACAATCCTGTCCGTCCCTTGTAATCCCCCACGTTCGAGTTCAACGTAGAGCTGTAGGCCGGTATCGTTTGGCAGACCAAGCGTAAGCTGGTGCCCGAAGCAAGTTCATAGTGACAAAGCTATCTTCACTTAGGATCTCTATCCTTAGAAAACCTTGCTACCTGAGCCACTTTCCTTCTTGTTATCTTGGGTGAATTAGCTAAGAGACTTCTACACTACTGTTCCCTGTGGAAAATACGATACCTTAAATACTTCCGGGTGAAATGCTACAATGGTAATTCCATGCGCTTGCGGATTATTTCTGTTTGCGTTAAGAAATACCAGCAAGCATTTCTGGCGCCGTTGCTAGGGATGGATTCTATTTCTATTCTAGGTAACGACGTTTAGAAATGACAGCAAGCATTTCTGGCGCCGTTGCCGAGGATGGATTCTATTTCTATTCTTGGTAACGACATTTAGAAATGCCAACAATTATCACGAACACATCCAACTCCTCAAAGAATATGGAGTTCATGAGGTACATAAAGTAAGCCGGGGCATTTGTTAGCTCGAATGACATCACCATTTACTCATATGATCCATATCACGTAGAAAATGCAGTCTTTGGTATATCTTCTTCCTTGATACGGATGGTACCCCAATCTCAAATCAATCTTTGGAAAGAACTTTGCCCCATTGAGTTGATCAAACAAAATGTCGATCCTCGAAAGTGGGTACTTGTTCTTTATGGTCTTTGCATTCAAAGGCTGGTAGTCTACTACCATTCTCAAGCTGTGATCCTTCTTAGTCACAAACAATGCCGGACAACCCCATGGAGATGAGCTGGGCTGAATATAGCCTCTCTCCAGCAAGTTTGACAACTGCTTCTTTAACTCTTCCAATTCTCTGGGTGCCATCTTATATGGTGGTTTAGAAATAGGTGAAGTTCTAGGTTCTAGTTGGATCAAGAATTCTACATCTATCTTCGGCGGCATTCCCATGAGCTCTTCCGGGAACACATCGGGAAACCCACAGACAACCGGAAAAAACTCTACACCTTCAGAAACCTTAGGCTTGGCTTTCAAACTATGTAAGGCTAACTAGTGGCTCTTGGAATTATATAGGACAACAGTCTTTCCAGAAGGGTGGTGCATCTCTACCGACTTGGGCATACACCGAATAACAAACTGATGTTGAGTCATCCAATGCATACCCAATATTGCATCTATATCATCGCCTAACTTAAGAATAAGCAGGTTGGGTTGAAAATCCAAACCCGATATTCCAATTTGAGCTTGGCTAACTATGTGATTTGACTCATGTGTGATTCCAGGTGCAAATATCTGGAAACCTTTATCAACTTCTTTAGTTGGCAACTTATTATCCCGAACATAGCCCTCATGAATGAAAGAATGTGATGCTCCAGAATCAAATAATACTCTTGCTGAGATTGAGTTGATGCTCAACTTACCCACAATCAAACCATCATCTGCTACTGCTTCATCGGCGGTCACATAATTAAGCTAGGCTTTCTTGGGGATGCCACCGCTGCGCTTAGAAGCCTGCGCTCATGGTGCATTTGCCTGCTGCTTCTTGCGAGGGCAATTGTGAGCAAGGTGTCCATAGTCACCACGATCATACATTGGTCCCATGCCACTGCTAGCTACTAAAGAAGGTGCACACTGCTGCTGCTGTTGTGGACGAGATGTAGTCCACATTGGTCATGGTGCTACATGGCCTGGGATCCTGGGTGGTGCTTTCACTATTTTCTGCCTCAAGGATGAGCCTTGCCCTTGCGAAAGCATGGCTCTCTCGTGGTTGTCTTTCTCCACTGCAAGCCTCTTACTTTCTGCTATGGTAGCAATGCTAACCAACTCATTGAAATCCTGATGAGGTATATTGCATATTTTCTCTTGCATAACAAAATTAAGGCCATTCTCATACTTCACACACTTCACATCATCTATGGGGATATCACTAGGAGCATATTAAGCAAGCTCGTTGAAATGGTTGGTGTACTCCATCACTAACATCCTCCCCTGAACCAAGTTACAAAACTCCATAGCCTTGAGTGCAATTGCTCCTATGGGTATAAAGAATCTACGAAAGACAATCTTGAACTCTAGCTAGATTCTGATGTTAGTATGAGATGTTGAACTTGTTGGTGTTATGAACTAAGTTTGTGGAACAACTTGGCATGTAAACTTAAATACTTTGAATTTGTAATATGTTCTATCTGTGGTTGTGATGTATTCTCTCTCTAGCTTGATCCTGGATGAAGGTTGGCAATTGATTAGTACATCTAATGGGAGGTGTACCAGGATGACCGATTATGTGAGCCATCCAATTTAGTAGTCAATGGAAGACTATTATCTTGGGGGTACTCAATTTAAAAGGGTGTTGATCCTGATAGTCGGCCGAACGGGTATCAGAGCAGGCAAGAGGCGATCGAGAGCCATTACAACTCTCACTTAGAAATGGGGAAGAGAGTAGGCAACTAAAATCTTGATTCATTAAACAAGAAATTGTTTTGGAATGAATTAAATTTGAGTGCTAAGGTTGTCACTTGTTATTGTTACTTAACCCTTATCTATCTTAGAGCTACTCTTATCTCTTTCATCATGAGTTGAGTTTTACAAATAATTTGTTCTAACTCACCTTGTCTTACACACACAGATGGACGTGGGGCATTTGGTGATGGCTACTCGTGGAGAGGACATTCAAGGTTTCTCGGCCTGCTCAACGAGATCATGTGGAGAGCCAACTACTCCTACTGCCCAGAGTATGCGGTGTATGCCAAGGGAGTTGGCCACAGGATGGTGGACTACATGGCTAAGGTCCGCATTCCGAGCCACCTTTGCGACTCGGATGAGGAGCTCGAGCATGTTGCTTGGGGGAAGGGCACCTCCATTGACATGGTAGTCCAAGTTGCAGCTTATCAAGCTATTGCCTTGTTGAGGGATGAGCTCTATATCCTGAGTCTACCACCATTCCAGCACTTTCCATAAAGGATGGAGATGAATGGTGTTTACCTCTTTCTAATGCTGATGGAGCCCAATACTCTATATGAGAAAAGGATGACAGAGTTGGTCAAGTGCCAGATGCACATGATCTGATGTTTGGAGTCGGAGCTATGGTATACTCGTGCAAGGTACATCAACTTCCAGCACCGAGTTGAGCCACATGTGAGGATGGCGAGGATCCCTCATACGGTCCTCTACTATCCGCACGGGGATGATGCTACAGTTTATGAAAGGACCGAGCATCCCTACCGCTACCCAGAGGCCCATGGCATTAGAGTTCCTCAGAACTTGATGCGCCAAGCTAGAGCATCATCATCGCTACAAGTTAGGCGTTTTGCTCCAACAACTTGGACCCTAGAGGATTTACACAGTAATGAGCTAGTGTCACTCACTCACCCCGAAGCTCTAGGAAATGACAGTCAACCGATAATGTAGTTGCTTCTGACGAATCATTTCCCAATTAACTTTCGAAGGCCGCCATATGCACCACTGGACCCGATGGGTCAAGACTCTCTTAGTTCCTAGAGTGGAGTGTAATCACTATGATGTTATGTAATCGCGAGTCCAACTCGCTTTATCTTCAAAACCTTTATGTAATAGTGATGTGTTGTACTTCTAAGTAGACCTAGGTAAAGTGTGTATTTTGCAAACCAAACTATTTGTGCTTTGTTCGCTTGTTCCTAGTACGCATAGAAGCATATGCAAATGCACTCATATCATGTATCCTTGGTTGTGTATTGTCGAGTCGAGACTTGGATGGTAATGTTAAGTTGGTGTTTAATTATGGCCTATGTCTATCCTTGTTCATGATG
>JAHUYU010001230.1:0-13727 GCA_030439765.1 Tripidium arundinaceum | reverse complement strand
CATGACTGGAAAGCTTATAAAAGTACCTTCAACTTTTATTTAATCCACTTTTCCAAATTCGGATGTTAAGTTGGCCAACAACAGAGAACAACAGAAACTGTTCGGAATTTCCAGACTGCGTAGAAACTTCAACTTGTAGCAATCATATCTCACAGATCAGAACAGATAAAAAGGTGATTCCAGAGGCAATGGAAAGATACAGAAGTCTAATTTTCTCCTAAAAAATTTCACAATTTTTGGCTGTACGGTGTTTAGTATGCATAGAGATAAAGGCAGACTGGTCGAAGAAATCAGAACAGAGGGAACAAGGTAAAACCAACCCAACTATATTATTCATAACTCGACTTATGGTTCTTAACTATGGGATTTGCGGACATGACCATAATCTCCCAGCACTCATTACAAAAATCCAACTCACACATAAGCACAATAATAAACCAACTAAGCATAACAAAGTTCACACCACACGAATAGACTCACACGACCCACTGACTCGACTCACGATACTAATAACGTCCTTGCTATTGGGGAACCTCATAAGCCTAAGGGGCGGTGTCGGTGGGGATGAGACGTATGTCGATCTCATTATGAATCTCTGGAAGGCCTAGCTGAGCTCTATATCCGTCAACCACATCTCGAGTCTGCTGGTTGAAGTGCCTCTGCTTCTGCAGCTCTTTCTTGAGGGTCTCTATTTGCAACAATAACTCATGGGTGAACTTGACTTGTGCTTCGAGAGCTGGTGATGATCCCGCAGGGTTCTCAATTACCCAAGTGTCCTCAGTTGAGTCAAAACGAGGGAAGAACTTGAAGTCATCATCCTTCATAGCTTCAATGCGGCGTCCCCGGTAGTAGAGAAAAGCTTCAAAGGCTGCGTCTTCCATACTAGCTTCGATAGAATCCCGACTCACCTCATGGGTGTGCACAGACTCCACTTTGCGAGCTTGCTTGTCCGCATCCCAAGATTTGACAGTCAGCTTCGTCTCCCAGTACGAGTTCATCAGCGGATGCTTGTGCTCAATGCTATGGTATTCCACAGTAGCTTGGAAATCGGGGTAGTAGCGCTCCAGGATGTGCATGAGTAGGGGGTGGTAGCAAGCATCTTCTTCGGGCTCCTTGTAGTAGTGATCCTCATACCATCCCAAAGGCTGGGGTGAATCTCCTGCTACTGCAGCTGATGGTGGTGACGCAGGTGCTTGGGGTGATGGCGATGTTGAGGCAGGTGTTGGTGAGGCGACTACTTGCTCTTGGTGCTCCTCCTCTTCCTCTTCTTCCATGTCCTCCAGTAGCACGAACTTATCTTCCTCAGGGTCCTCTTCTTCATCGATCACCACGATGTCCTCCTCTCGTGGCTCCATAGGTTCGAACAAGGCTCGCGGCGGGTAATAACCTCCAGTGCTCATACGAGCGGTCTTGCGGGCACGTGGCATCTACAGAATTAGAGAGGGTTAGATTAGAAGCAATAAGCTTTCATAATAGAGGGAGGTAAAAGAAGGAAAATTTTTAACAATTATCAAGACTGAGGTAGTAAGCATGAAACAAGTGAAGATGAGAATGCTATGACGACCATTACTAACTAGGCTTGCGTCCTACAGTCAACCTGGCTCCGATACCAATTTGTCACACCCAATTTTAAGGATAAAATTGAATGCAATAATCTTATGTGCGCCCAGAGATCAGTCACACACATAAGCCGACAAATAACAAGGTGTATCATCACAGGTACTTATTACATAGCGAATAATGCTTAACACATAGTCTTTACATAAATAAAGCGGAAATATAAAGATAACTCTCGCGGTAGCTCCACATCACAGGGACGGTTGACTGGTTGACCACAAGTCTAGTAGTCCTCAGGAAAGTCGTCATTACCATAGCCATCTGTTACCCATCCGGGATTTTTATCCAAGTAGTGAAAATAAACAAGCGTAAGTACCTCTCGTACTCAACAAGTGTAACATGGGGTTCAGGCTCAAGTGGGCATGACACAGGTTTGACAGCAAGTAGCTTTTAGTTGGCACAGTTTTAAGCATATGAGTAGCAACAAGTTGTTATAATTCCCATAATGAACTCATGATCAGGTAATATGAATAATGAATAGCATAAACAAATAGTCATTATTGATCATCTATTCCATAAATGTTCCAAGGCCACTAGTGACCGTGAGCACGGGCTGTTATAACAGTTTTACACTCTGCAGAGGTTGTACACTTTCACTGTGAGTCGTGATTCCCATAAACCCGGGGTCATGACTCCCCAAAACACTACCAAGGTGAGCAGACAGGGGATCACTATGAAGTCTTTCAAGGGTTCGTCTAACAAGTTAGGGCCGCTAGGTTTCTGTGACCTACAAATGTAGAGCTCCCCTTCCGAATGGCACATTGACGCGCAACCTATACACGTAGGGACAGAGGCCGCACTACACCCAACCCGGTTACACACCCCTTTTGCGCCCTAAAGGTAACCTCTAACAAGCTAGAAAAGGTCCCCATACTTGACTAAAGCCAGAGCCATGTAGCCCTCATAGTTGTACTGTAAGTCCCAGATGATCACTTACAGATAAGTCCTTACGGAGAGGAATCTAGAGCATCACCAAAAACTATGCTCTAGCCCCCTTATTCCATGTTGCTAAAAAGTCATCTTTTAGTGTTTATTTCATATATCATTAATCAAGATTACAAGATCATGGTCTTTAATTGAGCGCTAGCTTCACACTACCCAATGCAATAATCCATAGGTATCAAGGTACAAGCACAAAACTAGGTAATCCTTAGTGGTAATCAAGGTAGACACATGCATAATGAATTTAATGATTTAAAAGTGAATAGGTGTCAAGAAAGATCCCATGCTATACTTGCCTTGATCAACGAACTCCTGAAGATCTTGGTCTTCGAAGAATTCCTAGTCACCCACGAATTGCTCACCGTCTAAACTCGATCAACACACAGCAACATACAATCATCCGGAAGCAATCATGCCAAACAAACAAATCTATAGTTAGAACAGTACACCAACAGAGATAAAATAGATTAAAAAGTTTATAAAACCAATCTACGCATCACTATGCTCACACAGACGCGAAAATCACTGAAAACGGACCTAGAACGGAGAAGTTACGAATTAACTAAGATTTTCTTTAGTAAAATAATAGATTAAATCTAACCTCGAGTTTCAAAAGTTGAAAACATGTTCAACAGTAGCACTAACATGTAGATTACATGATTACGAATCTAACGCAATTTGAACGGACCAATTTGGACTTAAAACGGAGAAGATATGAGCTTTTGAAGATAATGGCAAACTTGTAAATAAAGATAATACGTTTTTGAACTAGAGAAAGCGAACTCAGATTTAAAACAGATGAAAATACGTTTTTCAGAAAAGGAATACGTATTCTGGAATTACGTCAAGGGACGACGGGTTCTATATTTAAAAAGGTTGAGGGCTCTTTTGTAAAGTTTCCAGCGAAAGGGTATGAGCCGATCTGGGCCACTGGATTAGACGTGGACGACCTAGATTAGATCGGGGAGAGTGAGAGAGAACCGCTGCCGGCCGGAACAGGACCAAGGCGGCGGCAGACATGGCCAGCGGCGATGAAACCTCGCCGGCGAAAGCCAAACCAACGTTCCCGTGCATCATTGGTCAAAAGAGAAACACAGAGCGGGAGAGCAGCAACTAACGAACTCAGCTAGGGGTTCGGAAAGAGCCGCGCGAACACAGAGACGGCGCGGGGCTCAACTGGGCGGTTCGGCTGCTTCGGCGAGATCGCGAAGACAATTCTGAGGGAGAGAAAGAAATAGCGCGGTACCAGCAGCTTGCTTACCAGCTAGCGAAGCTCGGCGAACGTCCCCGAACGATGGCGATGCGGCGGAGCAGCGAATCAAGACCGGCGGTGTTGGATTAGGGTTTCGGCTGTGGCAACCCGAGGCGGGAGCAACGGCTTGCGCTAGATCCTTGGTAGGGCGTTGCGGGGCACTGGGGCTCGCTATTTAAAGGGGCGAGGACGTGGCGCGCACGCCAAGACGGCGGAAATCAGTGACGGAGCGGACTCCGTCCGGAGCAGAGTCCCGCTGCAAGACGAGGGAGAGAGGAAAGAACGACGGCTAACGAGCGGGCCCGGCGTGTCAGCCGAAAGGAGCGCGGGGAGAAGGGAGGGGGCGCGTCCGCGCCGCCTTGAGACAAGTTTGGGCCGGTACCTCTGGTGGGCCGTGACCACGCGAAAAAGGAGAGCGGGCAGCCGGCTGGGCCTGCAGGTGAGGAAGGGAAATGAGGGGGGCCGAGCTGGGCTAGATTGAGGGAGGGAGAGAGGATAGGAGAGGAAATCTTTTTCTTTTCTTTTTATTTCAAAACCATTTTCAAATCTTTTCTCAGAAACTTTTGAGTTAATTCTATTGAAATCTAAACCACTCATTACAATAAAATATATGCACCAGCATGAATGCACAAAAATGTATGTGAACCTTACATTAATTTTTATTCCACAAAATTATTTTCCTTATATTCAATGCACACAAAAATTGCTTAATAAATCAATTTAACCATTTTAAAAATTATGCAAATTTTAGAGTGTTACAAATTCTATGAGAAATACTCCCTCTATATGTCTATGAATGTATCGAGACAAGTGCTTGTCGATGTACATGGCTAGAGTTAGTTTACTTTGGGACGGAGGTATACTGATTCTCGTAGGCTGAAAATAGGATGGAAGAGAAGTCAACATAGTCATGAACTACTTTTGGCTACTTTGTCATTCTAAAATACTCTCTTTTTTTGGACGCTTGGCCACTAAAATTTCGAAATCTAACCAAGTTTCGATCGGAGCGGTTAAGATTGTCCAAGGGAGGTACTGTAGCATGATGATGTTCCCTTTGTTTGATAGAGCAAGGGCCTGTTTGGATGGTCTAACCAAATAGAAGGTCTAGACATTAACTAATTATGGTCTAACAAAAACTAATGGAAGCTAATTGACGAGTAGAACTTATTAGAAGAAAAAAAATTAATTAGTTCACGTTTAGCTCATTGTCCAATGACGAACTAAACCTTTAGTCCGATAATCCAAACACACCCCATTTAATGTTGGTTGGGTTTGCGCCGAGACAACTGGGGTAATTTGAAAAGTGGATTCCTATTGATACGGAGATCCTCGTGAACTGTGCGGTCAAGAGCAGAGACAGACAATGGCAATGGAAGAGAAATCTGTGTACTACAGCAAAATGAATTCACTGCTATTCGATGATGCAGTACCCAAAAAGATTTGACGCGACCTGTAAAAATCGCATCATTACTTTCCGAGATTTATTACTACTCTGCTGAAGTCATTTACGAGGAGAGGCCGGCGGCTGGACGCCTAGAGTGACCTCTGTTCTCATCTCACCCAAATGCATGCAGATACGAAATCCATTTCATCAAATGCTAGTCGGGAGAATCAAGGCACTGCATTTTTTTAGTTAGGCCTCGTTTAGATAAAAAAAAATTAAAATTTTAAACTGTAGCACTTTCATTTGTATTTGACAACTAGTGTCCAATCATGGTCTAACTAGGCTCAAAAGATTCGTCTCGTGATTTACAGATAAACTGTGCAATTAGTTATTTTTTTATCTACATTTAATACTCTATGCATGTGTCTAAAGATTCGATGTGACAAGGAATCTTGTAAAGTTTTAGAATTTTGAAGACATCTAAACGAGACGTTAGTCTATTTGATGTGACTCGGAACGGTTTGAGCTTCGTCTCCAAAAACTATAGCAAAAGATCTTTTCTTTTTCTCTCCCTAACGCAGAATAAGTTAGCAAGAGAATAACCGGTGAAGCCAGTTTGGAGGGGTTTCATCGACTTTTGATGCAGTAACAGTACCATACGCAGATACGTTACGTTACAGAATCTGAAGAAACGGTAATCCCCTCCATGTTCCAAATGTGAATACTCCGTATTTTGGAAAGACAGTGCTGGCCAACTGAAACCAGTAGGATGCGCATCCAAACCCAAGGAAGAAAAATAAGAGCCATCCACGCATGTTGCCATCCTCGCGTAATGCAATATGCCTCCATTATTATACTAATTGACAGGTTATGCAATCAATCAAAGTTCAGGGAAAGGATGTGCAGCAGGCCTATTGGTATTGGCCATAGAAAAAAGTAGTGGCACGCGGCACGCCCAAGCCCAATCAGTGAGGAAAGCTTCCACTCAAGCAATTGCTTGCCACAAAACATGCCAAGATGCCGGGAGGAGAGGTAGCAGTATAGTACAGTACTAGAGAGAAACAAATGGGATGCCGAGAGGAGAGGTAGCAGTGGAGTACAGTACTAGAGAGAAACAAATGGCAGGAGTTGAATAGTAGTATCCCATGCCTCCCTGCACAAGCCACCTCAAATGAAGCAGCGCAGTGCAGGCAAGGCACCTCCCCTGTCTTATCCTGACTGACCGGCAATTTTAGTGTAATAATAGTATATTATTACGTGGCCTGTTTGAAACAAATCATCTGGTGGGTTGCTTGATGCTCTCCTCACCTTCTCAATGTCAATCAAATTAGTGTGTGTTCGTCTCAAGGCTCAAGGCTGGACTGGACCACAAAATTCTTGGCTTCATCCCTGCCCTGACCTTTTTAAATATAGAACCCGTCGTCCCTTGACGTAATTCCAGAATACGTATTCTTTTCTGAAAACGTATTTTCATCTGTTTTAAATCTGAGTTCGCTTTCTCTAGTTCAAAAACGTATTATCTTTATTTACAAGTTTGCCATTATCTTCAAAAGCTCATATCTTCTCCGTTTTAAGTCCAAATTGGTCCGTTCAAATTGCGTTAGATTCGTAATCATGTAATCTACATGTTAGTGCTACTGTTGAACATGTTTTCAACTTTTGAAACTCGAGGTTAGATTTAATCTATTATTTTACTAAAGAAAATCTTAGTTAATTCGTAACTTCTCCGTTCTAGGTCCGTTTTCAGTGATTTTCGCGTCTGTGTGAGCATAGTGATGCGTAGATTGGTTTTATAAACTTTTTAATCTATTTTATCTCTGTTGGTGTACTGTTCTAACTATAGATTTGTTTGTTTGGCATGATTGCTTCCGGATGATTGTATGTTGCTGTGTGTTGATCGAGTTTAGACGGTGAGCAATTCGTGGGTGACTAGGAATTCTTCGAAGACCAAGATCTTCAGGAGTTCGTTGATCAAGGCAAGTATAGCATGGGATCTTTCTTGACACCTATTCACTTTTAAATCATTAAATTCATTATGCATGTGTCTACCTTGATTACCACTAAGGATTACCTAGTTTTGTGCTTGTACCTTGATACCTATGGATTATTGCATTGGGTAGTGTGAAGCTAGCGCTCAATTAAAGACCATGATCTTGTAATCTTGATTAATGATATATGAAATAAACACTAAAAGATGACTTTTTAGCAACATGGAATAAGGGGGCTAGAGCATAGTTTTTGGTGATGCTCTAGATTCCTCTCCGTAAGGACTTATCTGTAAGTGATCATCTGGGACTTACAGTACAACTATGAGGGCTACATGGCTCTGGCTTTAGTCAAGTATGGGGACCTTTTCTAGCTTGTTAGAGGTTACCTTTAGGGCGCAAAAGGGGTGTGTAACCGGGTTGGGTGTAGTGCGGCCTCTGTCCCTACGTGTATAGGTTGCGCGTCAATGTGCCATTCGGAAGGGGAGCTCTACATTTGTAGGTCACAGAAACCTAGCGGCCCTAACTTGTTAGACGAACCCTTGAAAGACTTCATAGTGATCCCTGTCTGCTCACCTTGGTAGTGTTTTGGGGAGTCATGACCCCGGGTTTATGGGAATCACGACTCACAGTGAAAGTGTACAACCTCTGCAGAGTGTAAAACTGTTATAACAGCCGTGCTCACGGTCACTAGTGGCCTTGGAACATTTATGGAATAGATGATCAATAATGACTATTTGTTTATGCTATTCATTATTCATATTACCTGATCATGAGTTCATTATGGGAATTATAACAACTTGTTGCTACTCATATGCTTAAAACTGTGCCAACTAAAAGCTACTTGCTGTCAAACCTGTGTCATGCCCACTTGAGCCTGAACCCCATGTTACACTTGTTGAGTACGAGAGGTACTTACGCTTGTTTATTTTCACTACTTGGATAAAAATCCCGGATGGGTAACAGATGGCTATGGTAATGACGACTTTCCTGAGGACTACTAGACTTGTGGTCAACCAGTCAACCGTCCCTGTGATGTGGAGCTACCGCGAGAGTTATCTTTATATTTCCGCTTTATTTATGTAAAGACTATGTGTTAAGCATTATTCGCTATGTAATAAGTACCTGTGATGATACACCTTGTTATTTGTCGGCTTATGTGTGTGACTGATCTCTGGGCGCACATAAGATTATTGCATTCAATTTTATCCTTAAAATTGGGTGTGACAAATTGGTATCGGAGCCAGGTTGACTGTAGGACGCAAGCCTAGTTAGTAATGGTCGTCATAGCATTCTCATCTTCACTTGTTTCATGCTTACTACCTCAGTCTTGATAATTGTTAAAAATTTTCCTTCTTTTACCTCCCTCTATTATGAAAGCTTATTGCTTCTAATCTAACCCTCTCTAATTCTGTAGATGCCACGTGCCCGCAAGACCGCTCGTATGAGCACTGGAGGTTATTACCCGCCGCGAGCCTTGTTCGAACCTATGGAGCCACGAGAGGAGGACATCGTGGTGATCGATGAAGAAGAGGACCCTGAGGAAGATAAGTTCGTGCTACTGGAGGACATGGAAGAAGAGGAAGAGGAGGAGCACCAAGAGCAAGTAGTCGCCTCACCAACACCTGCCTCAACATCGCCATCACCCCAAGCACCTGCGTCACCACCATCAGCTGCAGTAGCAGGAGATTCACCCCAGCCTTTGGGATGGTATGAGGATCACTACTACAAGGAGCCCGAAGAAGATGCTTGCTACCACCCCCTACTCATGCACATCCTGGAGCGCTACTACCCCGATTTCCAAGCTACTGTGGAATACCATAGCATTGAGCACAAGCATCCGCTGATGAACTCGTACTGGGAGACGAAGCTGACTGTCAAATCTTGGGATGCGGACAAGCAAGCTCGCAAAGTGGAGTCTGTGCACACCCATGAGGTGAGTCGGGATTCTATCGAAGCTAGTATGGAAGACGCAGCCTTTGAAGCTTTTCTCTACTACCGGGGACGCCGCATTGAAGCTATGAAGGATGATGACTTCAAGTTCTTCCCTCGTTTTGACTCAACTGAGGACACTTGGGTAATTAAGAACCCTGCGGGATCATCACCAGCTCTCGAAGCACAAGTCAAGTTCACCCATGAGTTATTGTTGCAAATAGAGACCCTCAAGAAAGAGCTGCAGAAGCAGAGGCACTTCAACCAGCAGACTCGAGATGTGGTTGACGGATATAGAGCTCAGCTAGGCCTTCCAGAGATTCATAATGAGATCGACATACGTCTCATCCCCACCGACACCGCCCCTTAGGCTTATGAGGTTCCCCAATAGCAAGGACGTTATTAGTATCGTGAGTCGAGTCAGTGGGTCGTGTGAGTCTATTCGTGTGGTGTGAACTTTGTTATGCTTAGTTGGTTTATTATTGTGCTTATGTGTGAGTTGGATTTTTGTAATGAGTGCTGGGAGATTATGGTCATGTCCGCAAATCCCATAGTTAAGAACCATAAGTCGAGTTATGAATAATATAGTTGGGTTGGTTTACCTTGTTCCCTCTGTTCTGATTTCTTCGACCAGTCTGCCTTTATCTCTATGCATACTAAACACCGTACAGCCAAAAATTGTGAAATTTTTTAGGAGAAAATTAGACTTCTGTATCTTTCCATTGCCTCTGGAATCACCTTTTTATCTGTTCTGATCTGTGAGATATGATTGCTACAAGTTGAAGTTTCTACGCAGTCTGGAAATTCCGAACAGTTTCTGTTGTTCTCTGTTGTTGGCCAACTTAACATCCGAATTTGGAAAAGTGGATTAAATAAAAGTTGAAGGTACTTTTATAAGCTTTCCAGTCATGTCGAGAACGCCTCTGTTGGATGTCGGGAGCTTGAGATATGACTGTTTTACTGCACTGCTGATATTGGAACTCGTCCAGAAAATTTCCGTTTTGCTCTGCAACTTTTATATAGTGATCCATGACTAGAATATCTCTAACAATTATGTTGGAAAATAGATGGCCGCCAGAGGAAGAGGCAGGGGTCGTGGGAGAGGTGCACCTATGAACCCACCCCTTCCACCACCACCTTCTATGGAGCAGCTCATGACGATGCAAGCCCAACTGATGCAAACCATGATGCAACATCTGCAGAATCCGCCCGCAGGAGCACCACCTCAACAAGTCAGGGATAAACGTGGGGAGTTCATGAGGGGACACCCACCGGTATTCTCGCATGCCGTTGAACCGTTAGAGGCAGATGACTGGCTATGTGCAGTGGAGAGGCAGCTCAACATCGTGCAGTGTGATGACCAGCAGAAAGTGTTGTATGCATCGCGGCAGCTACAGGGGGCAGCTCAAGATTGGTGGGAGTCATTCTTATATGGACGCCCCAATAATGCACCTGCTGTCACTTGGCAGGAATTCAGGGGGAACTTCAGATCGTACCATATCCCCGCCGGTCTGATAGAACTGAAGCAGGAGGAGTTCAGGGCCCTGAGGCAAGGGTCAATGACAGTGAGTGAGTATCATGACAAGTTTGCTCAGTTGTCACGCTACGCTCCCAATGAGGTTGCAGATGATGCTGATAAACAGCGTCTTTTTCTCAAGGGTTTGTATGATGGACTCCAACTTCAGCTCATGTCCAACACATACCCTGATTTCCAGGCACTGGTGAATCGCGCTATTGTGATTGACAACAAACGCAAAGAGACGGAAGCAAAGAAGAGTAAGCTACAGGGACAAGTCTCTGGAAGTAATAACCGCCAGCGCACCAACCAGCAACAGAGCTTTCCACAGAGGTACCAAGGACCATCCAACCAGTGGAACCGTGGTCAGTACCCGCAGCGTAACCAGTTCCCGCAGCGCCAGCAGAATCAGCAGCAGGGCAATCAGCAACCACCACGTCAGGGGACACCCACACACACTCCAATGAAGACCAGTGCTCCCAATACCCCCAACAAATGCTTCCGTTGTGGTAAAGAGGGTCACATGTCTTATAATTGCCCTGAGAAGCCGAACTAGCAAACCCCCCAGAAGCAGACTAGTAATCAGAAGCCACCACACTATGGGAAGGTGAACCATGTGACTGCGGATACTACACAGGAGGCGCCAGAAGTTATGCTTGGTACGTTCAGTATCAACTCTACCCCTGCTACTGTTCTTTTTGATTCTAGTGCTTCGCATACTTTCATTTCACATACATGAATAGTAATTGCATAATGAATGAAGTAAGTAGATTACCAAAGTCATCCCAGGAGCAAGCTTGATTAGAAGTTGATCATGTCGAAGTACAACCCGAGGAGGCACCGACAGGCCGGCCTCTCCTCCAATCCTCCCTCGCTCTCCATCTCTCCATTATTTAGATCTATTCTAATTTAGAGAAGAGAGAATATCCATTCGAGGGACACCTCTACAACTCATAATAATTGTGTGTTCTCAGGGGGGTCTGCCCCTCTATTTATAGCCTAGGATTTTCCCCACTTTTTCCTAGCCAACCAATGTGGGACTAAACATGTTTCCCACTAATTAAAATAGCCTAATTCTTCAATATTCTTGTCATGGGCTTCATCCTCGTATTTGGCCTGCTTATATAGGCCTTCCAAATGAACGTCAGCCGTCGGATCAAACTGACCTTGATCGCACGATTTTCCTTAATCCTTGAGGTCGGTGGAGCATAATCCGTGAGACTTGCTGTGATTGGCCGCCAGGGCAGGGCGGGCGCCCTGGGCTAGGCTCCGCTTGCCCTCCGACTCGGCCAGTTGCTTCTTTGGTCCAATAGTTTACGGAAAATTACCGCAGGCTTTAATATCTCTATGTAATCATGACATGTGGGCCATTCCTCCGTATTCTCTGATAACCCCATGCAGAAATAGACAAACACCAAAACTCGTGGAATTCTGTCAAATAAAACCCTAAGTCTAGATGTTGGTTGCATATAGGTCCTTTTCCATGTCTAGTTGACGGTTAATTTTGATACTTAAGGACCGTCAACACTCCTGCAACTCCTTTAGTTGTTTCTTAAGTTCTTCTAATTCATTAACCCCCATTCTATATGGTCTTTTAGCTATGGGTGCAGTTCCAGGTAGTAATTCAATAACAAACTCAATATCGCGATCGGGAGGCATACCTGGCAAATTGTCGGGGAACACATCCGAAAACTCATCAACAACATAATCCCCTTGGTGAGCCTGTGCTTCCAACTGATTCACTGTGGCTGTCTTATGCTCTTGTACTACCACATCAACACTAATCTTGTCTCTTTTTGGTGTTGTCAACACAACAACCTTCTCCTGACACTGAATTATAGCCTTATGCTTCTTCATCCAATCCATTCCCAGTATGAGATCAATCCCAGCAGTTGTCAGCATAATAGGTTTCACTTTAAAGTCTACCCCCCTTAAAGAAAGATCAATTGGTAGACTCTGAAGAGTAGCTTGCATTCCCCCACCAGGTGAAGCAATCATAATAGGGTCTTTCATGACACTTACGGGGATATCATGCATTCTAACATATGTATGTGAAATGAAAGTATGCGAAGCACTAGAATCAAAAAGAACAGTAGCAGGGGTAGAGTTGATACTGAACGTACCAAGCATAACTTCTGGCGCCTCCTGTGTAGTATCCGCAGTCACATGGTTCACCTTCCCATAGTGTGGTGGCTTCTGATTACTAGTCTGCTTCTGGGGGGTTTGCTAGTTCGGCTTCTCAGGGCAATTATAAGACATGTGACCCTCTTTACCACAACGGAAGCATTTGTTGGGGGTATTGGGAGCACTGGTCTTCATTGGAGTGTTGTTGGGTGTCCCCTGACGTGGTGGTTGCTGATTGCCCTGCTGCTGATTCTGCTGGCGCTGCGGGAACTGGTTACGCTGCGGGTACTGACCACGGTTCCACTGGTTGGATGGTCCTTGGTACCTCTGTGGAAAGCTCTGTTGCTGGTTGGTGCGCTGGCGGTTATTACTTCCAGAGACTTGTCCCTGTAGCTTACTCTTCTTTGCTTCCGTCTCTTTGCGTTTGTTGTCAATCACAATAGCGCGATTCACCAGTGCCTGGAAATCAGGGTATGTGTTGGACATGAGCTGAAGTTGGAGTCCATCATACAAACCCTTGAGAAAAAGACGCTGTTTATCAGCATCATCTGCAACCTCATTGGGAGCGTAGCGTGACAACTGAGCAAACTTGTCATGATACTCACTCACTGTCATTGACCCTTGCCTCAGGGCCCTGAACTCCTCCTGCTTCAGTTCTATCAGACCGGCGGGGATATGGTACGATCTGAAGTTCCCCCTGAATTCCTGCCAAGTGACAGCAGGTGCATTATTGGGGCGTCCATATAAGAATGACTCCCACCAATCTTGAGCTGCCCCCTGTAGCTGCCCGGATGCATACAACACTTTCTGCTGGTCATCACACTGCACGATGTTGAGCTGCCTCTCCACTGCACATAGCCAGTCATCTGCCTCTAACGGTTCAACGGCATGCGAGAATACCGGTGGGTGTCCCCTCATGAACTCCCCACGTTTATCCCTGACTTGTTGAGGTGGTGCTCCTGCGGGCGGATTCTA
>JAHUYU010001894.1:0-17850 GCA_030439765.1 Tripidium arundinaceum | reverse complement strand
CTATTACTGAATCTTACGTAGGAGTATGTGTTGCGCGCGTACACTAGTTAATTTTGTGTTTAATAGTTCCAATCTGCAAGCCATATCTTCTTGAAATTGGGTTAGAAAATATGAATGAAGCTATCAAAAGCGGCGCGACCGCCTTGGTAGAGCACTAAGCGCACGCTTCAGCGCCCTGAAGCGCTAAGCGGACGGGTAGCGCTTCGCTATGGGGCATAAGCGCTCCCAAAGCGGCGCGACCACCTTGGTGGAGCAGCGGCTGCTGACTCCCGCTGCCCGCCGGCCGCGCGCGGCGCGCGGCGCGCGGCGCAGCCGCAGGGGGCCGGGGGCCTTCGACGATGCAGCGGAGGCGGGAGGGGAGAGGGAGGTGCGTACGCAGGGTCGCTGGCCGGTGTGCGGAGGACGGAGGCGACTGGCGAGAGGCGGGAGGGGGAACCGCTGACGCCGCCGCCGATCCTGGGACTTCCCCACCGTCGCTGACAGCACGAGCCTGAGCGCCGCCTCCGTCGCCTTCGTGCCGAGCGTGAGTGGGGGAGGGAGCAGAAGATGGAGCGCCGGCGCTGCGAGGAATATGAGAAACGGCGGCGGCTGTCCGGCTGTGTGCCTCAGTGTTAGGGTAAAGACTATGTGGCATGCGTGGGTTTGGGCTGAATTAATGGGCTTTTAGATGGACCACTAAATAAAAGCCCATCCTATCCTTTTTTTTCTTTTTTTCCATTTCTTTTTCTTTTCTAACATCTTTAGATTGTTCGCCTGAATAGTCGTTTAGCCTTCCACACTATTTAAACCCTACATGATGGTACATCGTTTCCGTTTAATCGGTTGTTTTGACCATTTAAACGGTCATTTTACTCATTTAAACACCCGTTTTACTTGAATAATGGGCTAAACGTCAGGTGACCGACTATTTACCGTTTAGTGTTTAGGTTAACATCGCTTTTGACAAATCAGCACATTATATATATATATATATATATATATATATATATATATATATATATATATATATATATATATATATATATATACAATAACATATTTACCAGTGATTTTGTGAAACCACATCAATCTCCATTATCCTCTGTTGATCCCCATGTATCCTCATGTCACGGTTCTGCAACGAATCGAACAAATAGCTTGAGAATTGGAGATTTAGGGAGAGAAGCAGGAATGGGGGACGAAGAATAGAGATAGATTCCATTGAGGTTTTAGAATTTTGGTTCTTCGTTACAGCAACGGCCTCGGGCGTTACATACCAGCCTGATTCCTACCATGACGCTCGTTAACTCACACCACTACGACTTAGCTGTCAACACTTCCCCATCTTGACCGACATCGTTTGCTTTGTTGCCAAATGCGCAACAATACTCCTGATCCATCTTGTCTTCTCCTTCATGGCCTTGACATTACCCCTCTCGTGAAAAGCTACTTATCCTCAAGCAACAGTGGATGGAAATCGCCATAAGAGATCATGAGCTTCCTCCCACGCCATCAGGGTTGGTGAGTGAGCGTACCACTACACCTAAATTTGTGACAGTGAAGAAGCCCCTTGCTACACCATACATGAAGCCAAAAAATGGATGGATGGGCTGGACAACCGTGGAAGGATCATCTGGAACCAAAGTGGTATCATCTTCCACCTGCACTGAAGGAGGGATATGCTGCTTCAACTGGGACACATGGACCAAAGGATGAATGCGACATGCATCAGGTAACTGCAGAAGGGATCCTGGAGGCTGTTTATATAGCCCAGGGCGTGGAACCGCAGCCCTTGGATCAAACCGACCTTAGCGTGGGGTTTAGACACATCCTTAGAGGCGGTATAGGTAGCTTGCAAGAGGAGCCGAGGCGGCGCAGGGAAGGGCCGGTCGGCCTAGCCCTAGGGCCTGTCGGCCTAGCCCTAGGGCCTGTCGGCCCCACCTGGCGGTGGGTTGGCTCATGTCGCCTCGTGGAGTCGGTTTAGGTCTTCTAGAATCCCTATTCGCATCCGTGACGTGGAGATTAGGCCGATTGCTTCGGTTTCTTCCTTTGGAAGGAGGATAGTTCTGTATTATGCAGCTTAGCCCCTAAAAAACACAGAATCACCAAAACTCGTGGAATTTGTTAGTTTAAACCTCTAAACCTACTGTGATGATCATTTTTATCATTTATTCCTCTTATGTTGACAGTTTAAAATGATAGTTAATTACCGTCAACAACTCCCCTAAGCTAAACTTTTGCTAGTCCCTTAGTAAAACTAAATCCAGAGATAACTAAGTTACTTCAAATTATCATCCTTCAAAAATATACAAGCCATCTGAAAAAGAATTATCCTCAAAAAGATTTTGAAAATTTGCTCTAGTTCCTTAGCCATGGGGTTTTAACTTTCACTTGAGCTTTGGATAATCAGAAAACAGAAGTAATCAAGTTAAGCACTATGTCTCAAATTCTTCATCTCTATTTCCATCCTGAAGTTTTTAATTATATTTTAGAAATAAAACTCAGAGTTTGTATTGTATGACACTTACAAATCTCTCAATATGTGACATCGGAATTCCTTACCAAGGCAACAATGGCGTTTTGCCTTCTCTCAAAGTATTTTGGAATGGGATACATATCTTCAGAGGATGTTTTTAAATTCTTTGTCGATGAATTGAAGAAAAGACTCTCTAACTTTTTGTTTCAAACAACAAGAGGCTTGGGGGGCTACACTTAGTGAGTGCACTTTTCAAAAAGTGCACATCATTCGAAGATCTCAAGAAGCGCTACATGGTTTCTCTCAAGAAAGCACTCGGACGACACTTGTTTCTAATCGACAAGACCTCGAGGAACAAGAAGAGGCTTCCAAGTTCAACTATACAGTGCTCGGGGGCTTGTCGGTACATAGTACCCTCGGTACTCCGCAAGGAAGGGAGAAGATCTAGTTTGACTAGGATTTCTTCTATGTAATCCTAGTAACATTGCTATCCTATAATCCGACTAGAACTTCTACATTGTAACCGATTAGGACTCCTGCCCCTGGACTATATGAAGGAGGACAAAGCTCCCTAGATAGGCACCCCATCACCTCTCAATACCTCAGACCTCACGATCGAAACCCTAAGCGCAGGGCACAACATACTATTCACCCTAGACTGAACGTAGGGACACCGAAGTTATTCTGACGAACCGAACCAGTATAAATCGTTGTCTCTGCATTCACCATCAAGTTCTGCATACGCCGATGCCCCCAAACAATCGTCCCAGGTAACCCCGTGACGAGTTGTCGGTCACCAAACACCGACAAATGTAATCATGTTTAATAATCAATAAAGTGCGTCACATGGCTTCCATAAAAAAAAGTATATATATTGTATATTAGGCTTTTGATAGCTTCATTCAAAAAACTCGATCCGCGGTGGCTAGACAGCCCCGGGTATTTTCCACTTAAAAAGAAGATCTACTCACGCAGATCGAGAAAACCTCTGAACCCCTGCCTCATTCATACACAGCGGTACCGTAGCTCCGTGAGATGAACTGCCCACGGACCTGTGCTTCAAACGTGGGGCAGACGAGAGAGTTTTTTTTACCCCGCTCGGGGAAAATCCCTGAAAACAACGCGCGGGTGCGCCACACTTGGGGCTCGAGAACCCGCGACGCGAGGGTGCCAATGAGAGTGCTAAACCAGCCGGTCTAGCACCTCTTGGCTGATAGCTTCATTCATATTTTCTAACCCAATTTCAAGTAGATATGGCTTGCAAATTAGAACTATTAAACACAAAATTAACAAGTGTACGCACGCAACACACATACTCCTACGTAAGATTCGGTAATAGACCTTGGAAGTTGTTCCTTGATTGTAGTGTTGCGCCCACACCTGATGAAAGACTACGAAGCCTGATGCCTGAGAGACAAACATGACTCGATCTGCGATTTCAGACGGAGATGGATGGCGGATGATTGATTTTTCGATCTGCACTTCAAGAGTTTGAGTACCTGTAAACTTGCTTCGCTAATTTGCCGTGCCATTCTTAGGTTCGCGAGAGCCCGGACGAAATAATATACATATTCGACTAGCTAGTTCGGGCCTTTTGGGATGCATAAATATTTAATATAAAGCCTAATATACAATATATATACTTTTTTTTATGGAAGCCATGTGACGCACTTTATTGATTATTAAACATGATTACATTTGTCGGTGTTTGGTGACCGACAACTCGTCACGGGGTTACCTGGGACGATTGTTTGGGGGGCATCGGCGTATGCAGAACTTGATGGTGAATGCAGAGACAACGATTTATACTGGTTCGGTTCGTCAGAATAACTTCGGTGTCCCTACGTTCAGTCTAGGGTGAATAGTATGTTGTGCCCTGCGCTTAGGGTTTCGATCGTGAGGTCTGAGGTATTGAGAGGTGATGGGGTGCCTATCTAGGGAGCTTTGTCCTCCTTCATATAGTCCAGGGGCAGGAGTCCTAATCGGTTACAATGTAGAAGTTCTAGTCGGATTATAGGATAGCAATGTTACTAGGATTACATAGAAGAAATCCTAGTCAAACTAGATCTTCTCCCTTCCTTGCGGAGTACCGAGGGTACTATGTACCGACAAGCCCCCGAGCACTGTATAGTTGAACTTGGAAGCCTCTTCTTGTTCCTCGAGGTCTTGTCGATTAGAAACAAGTGTCGTCCGAGTGCTTTCTTGAGAGAAACCATGTAGCGCTTCTTGAGATCTTCGAATGATGTGCACTTTTTGAAAAGTGCACTCACTAAGTGTAGCCCCCCAAGCCTCTTGTTGTTTGAAACAAAAAGTTAGAGAGTCTTTTCTTCAATTCATCGACAAAGAATTTAAAAACATCCTCTGAAGATATGTATCCCATTCCAAAATACTTTGAGAGAAGGCAAAACGCCATTGTTGCCTTGGTAAGGAATTCCGATGTCACATATTGAGAGATTTGTAAGTGTCATACAATACAAACTCTGAGTTTTATTTCTAAAATATAATTAAAAACTTCAGGATGGAAATAGAGATGAAGAATTTGAGACATAGTGCTTAACTTGATTACTTCTGTTTTCTGATTATCCAAAGCTCAAGTGAAAGTTAAAACCCCATGGCTAAGGAACTAGAGCAAATTTTCAAAATCTTTTTGAGGATAATTCTTTTTCAGATGGCTTGTATATTTTTGAAGGATGATAATTTGAAGTAACTTAGTTATCTCTGGATTTAGTTTTACTAAGGGACTAGCAAAAGTTTAGCTTAGGGGAGTTGTTGACGGTAATTAACTATCATTTTAAACTGTCAACATAAGAGGAATAAATGATAAAAATGATCATCACAGTAGGTTTAGAGGTTTAAACTAACAAATTCCACGAGTTTTGGTGATTCTGTGTTTTTTAGGGGCTAAGCTGCATAATACAGAACTATCCTCCTTCCAAAGGAAGAAACCGAAGCAATCGGCCTAATCTCCACGTCACGGATGCGAATAGGGATTCTAGAAGACCTAAACCGACTCCACGAGGCGACATGAGCCAACCCACCGCCAGGTGGGGCCGACAGGCCCTAGGGCTAGGCCGACAGGCCCTAGGGCTAGGCCGACCGGCCCTTCCCTGCGCCGCCTCGGCTCCTCTTGCAAGCTACCTATACCGCCTCTAAGGATGTGTCTAAACCCCACGCTAAGGTCGGTTTGATCCAAGGGCTGCGGTTCCACGCCCTGGGCTATATAAACAGCCTCCAGGATCCCTTCTGCAGTTACCTGATGCATGTCGCATTCATCCTTTGGTCCATGTGTCCCAGTTGAAGCAGCATATCCCTCCTTCAGTGCAGGTGGAAGATGATACCACTTTGGTTCCAGATGATCCTTCCACGGTTGTCCAGCCCATCCATCCATTTTTTGGCTTCATGTATGGTGTAGCAAGGGGCTTCTTCACTGTCACAAATTTAGGTGTAGTGGTACGCTCACTCACCAACCCTGATGGCGTGGGAGGAAGCTCATGATCTCTTATGGCGATTTCCATCCACTGTTGCTTGAGGATAAGTAGCTTTTCACGAGAGGGGTAATGTCAAGGCCATGAAGGAGAAGACAAGATGGATCAGGAGTATTGTTGCGCATTTGGCAACAAAGCAAACGATGTCGGTCAAGATGGGGAAGTGTTGACAGCTAAGTCGTAGTGGTGTGAGTTAACGAGCGTCATGGTAGGAATCAGGCTGGTATGTAACGCCCGAGGCCGTTGCTGTAACGAAGAACCAAAATTCTAAAACCTCAATGGAATCTATCTCTATTCTTCGTCCCCCATTCCTGCTTCTCTCCCTAAATCTCCAATTCTCAAGCTATTTGTTCGATTCGTTGCAGAACCGTGACATGAGGATACATGGGGATCAACAGAGGATAATGGAGATTGATGTGGTTTCACAAAATCACTGGTAAATATGTTATTGTATATATATATATATATATATATATATATATATATATATATATATATATATATATATATATATATATATATAATGTGCTGATTTGTCAAAAGCGATGTTAACCTAAACACTAAACGGTAAATAGTCGGTCACCTGACGTTTAGCCCATTATTCAAGTAAAACGGGTGTTTAAATGAGTAAAATGACCGTTTAAATGGTCAAAACAACCGATTAAACGGAAACGATGTACCATCATGTAGGGTTTAAATAGTGTGGAAGGCTAAACGACTATTCAGGCGAACAATCTAAAGATGTTAGAAAAGAAAAAGAAATGGAAAAAAAGAAAAAAAAGGATAGGATGGGCTTTTATTTAGTGGTCCATCTAAAAGCCCATTAATTCAGCCCAAACCCACGCATGCCACATAGTCTTTACCCTAACACTGAGGCACACAGCCGGACAGCCGCCGCCGTTTCTCATATTCCTCGCAGCGCCGGCGCTCCATCTTCTGCTCCCTCCCCCACTCACGCTCGGCACGAAGGCGACGGAGGCGGCGCTCAGGCTCGTGCTGTCAGCGACGGTGGGGAAGTCCCAGGATCGGCGGCGGCGTCAGCGGTTCCCCCTCCCGCCTCTCGCCAGTCGCCTCCGTCCTCCGCACACCGGCCAGCGACCCTGCGTACGCACCTCCCTCTCCCCTCCCGCCTCCGCTGCATCGTCGAAGGCCCCCGGCCCCCTGCGGCTGCGCCGCGCGCCGCGCGCCGCGCGCGGCCGGCGGGCAGCGGGAGTCAGCAGCCGCTGCTCCACCAAGGTGGTCGCGCCGCTTTGGGAGCGCTTATGCCCCATAGCGAAGCGCTACCCGTCCGCTTAGCGCTTCAGGGCGCTGAAGCGTGCGCTTAGTGCTCTACCAAGGCGGTCGCGCCGCTTTTGATAGCTTCATTCATATTTTCTAACCCAATTTCAAGAAGATATGGCTTGCAGATTGGAACTATTAAACACAAAATTAACTAGTGTACGCGCGCAACACACATACTCCTACGTAAGATTCAGTAATAGGGCTCGGAAGTTGTTCCTTGATTGTAGTGTTGCGCGCGTACACTAGTTAATTTTGTGTTTAATAGTTCCAATCTGCAAGCCATATCTTCTTGAAATTGGGTTAGAAAATATGAATGAAGCTATCAAAAGCGGCGCGACCGCCTTGGTAGAGCACTAAGCGCACGCTTCAGCGCCCTGAAGCGCTAAGCGGACGGGTAGCGCTTCGCTATGGGGCATAAGCGCTCCCAAAGCGGCGCGACCACCTTGGTGGAGCAGCGGCTGCTGACTCCCGCTGCCCGCCGGCCGCGCGCGGCGCGCGGCGCGCGGCGCAGCCGCAGGGGGCCGGGGGCCTATCGACGATGCAGCGGAGGCGGGAGGGGAGAGGGAGGTGCGTACGCAGGGTCGCTGGCCGGTGTGCGGAGGACGGAGGCGACTGGCGAGAGGCGGGAGGGGGAACCGCTGACGCCGCCGCCGATCCTGGGACTTCCCCACCGTCGCTGACAGCACGAGCCTGAGCGCCGCCTCCGTCGCCTTCGTGCCGAGCGTGAGTGGGGGAGGGAGCAGAAGATGGAGCGCCGGCGCTGCGAGGAATATGAGAAACGGCGGCGGCTGTCCGGCTGTGTGCCTCAGTGTTAGGGTAAAGACTATGTGGCATGCGTGGGTTTGGGCTGAATTAATGGGCTTTTAGATGGACCACTAAATAAAAGCCCATCCTATCCTTTTTTTTCTTTTTTTCCATTTCTTTTTCTTTTCTAACATCTTTAGATTGTTCGCCTGAATAGTCGTTTAGCCTTCCACACTATTTAAACCCTACATGATGGTACATCGTTTCCGTTTAATCGGTTGTTTTGACCATTTAAACGGTCATTTTACTCATTTAAACACCCGTTTTACTTGAATAATGGGCTAAACGTCAGGTGACCGACTATTTACCGTTTAGTGTTTAGGTTAACATCGCTTTTGACAAATCAGCACATTATATATATATATATATATATATATATATATATATATATATATATATATATATATATATATATATATACAATAACATATTTACCAGTGATTTTGTGAAACCACATCAATCTCCATTATCCTCTGTTGATCCCCATGTATCCTCATGTCACGGTTCTGCAACGAATCGAACAAATAGCTTGAGAATTGGAGATTTAGGGAGAGAAGCAGGAATGGGGACGAAGAATAGAGATAGATTCCATTGAGGTTTTAGAATTTTGGTTCTTCGTTACAGCAACGGCCTCGGGCGTTACATACCAGCCTGATTCCTACCATGACGCTCGTTAACTCACACCACTACGACTTAGCTGTCAACACTTCCCCATCTTGACCGACATCGTTTGCTTTGTTGCCAAATGCGCAACAATACTCCTGATCCATCTTGTCTTCTCCTTCATGGCCTTGACATTACCCCTCTCGTGAAAAGCTACTTATCCTCAAGCAACAGTGGATGGAAATCGCCATAAGAGATCATGAGCTTCCTCCCACGCCATCAGGGTTGGTGAGTGAGCGTACCACTACACCTAAATTTGTGACAGTGAAGAAGCCCCTTGCTACACCATACATGAAGCCAAAAAATGGATGGATGGGCTGGACAACCGTGGAAGGATCATCTGGAACCAAAGTGGTATCATCTTCCACCTGCACTGAAGGAGGGATATGCTGCTTCAACTGGGACACATGGACCAAAGGATGAATGCGACATGCATCAGGTAACTGCAGAAGGGATCCTGGAGGCTGTTTATATAGCCCAGGGCGTGGAACCGCAGCCCTTGGATCAAACCGACCTTAGCGTGGGGTTTAGACACATCCTTAGAGGCGGTATAGGTAGCTTGCAAGAGGAGCCGAGGCGGCGCAGGGAAGGGCCGGTCGGCCTAGCCCTAGGGCCTGTCGGCCTAGCCCTAGGGCCTGTCGGCCCCACCTGGCGGTGGGTTGGCTCATGTCGCCTCGTGGAGTCGGTTTAGGTCTTCTAGAATCCCTATTCGCATCCGTGACGTGGAGATTAGGCCGATTGCTTCGGTTTCTTCCTTTGGAAGGAGGATAGTTCTGTATTATGCAGCTTAGCCCCTAAAAAACACAGAATCACCAAAACTCGTGGAATTTGTTAGTTTAAAACCTCTAAACCTACTGTGATGATCATTTTTATCATTTATTCCTCTTATGTTGACAGTTTAAAATGATAGTTAATTACCGTCAACAACTCCCCTAAGCTAAACTTTTGCTAGTCCCTTAGTAAAACTAAATCCAGAGATAACTAAGTTACTTCAAATTATCATCCTTCAAAAATATACAAGCCATCTGAAAAAGAATTATCCTCAAAAAGATTTTGAAAATTTGCTCTAGTTCCTTAGCCATGGGGTTTTAACTTTCACTTGAGCTTTGGATAATCAGAAAACAGAAGTAATCAAGTTAAGCACTATGTCTCAAATTCTTCATCTCTATTTCCATCCTGAAGTTTTTAATTATATTTTAGAAATAAAACTCAGAGTTTGTATTGTATGACACTTACAAATCTCTCAATATGTGACATCGGAATTCCTTACCAAGGCAACAATGGCGTTTTGCCTTCTCTCAAAGTATTTTGGAATGGGATACATATCTTCAGAGGATGTTTTTAAATTCTTTGTCGATGAATTGAAGAAAAGACTCTCTAACTTTTTGTTTCAAACAACAAGAGGCTTGGGGGGCTACACTTAGTGAGTGCACTTTTCAAAAAGTGCACATCATTCGAAGATCTCAAGAAGCGCTACATGGTTTCTCTCAAGAAAGCACTCGGACGACACTTGTTTCTAATCGACAAGACCTCGAGGAACAAGAAGAGGCTTCCAAGTTCAACTATACAGTGCTCGGGGGCTTGTCGGTACATAGTACCCTCGGTACTCCGCAAGGAAGGGAGAAGATCTAGTTTGACTAGGATTTCTTCTATGTAATCCTAGTAACATTGCTATCCTATAATCCGACTAGAACTTCTACATTGTAACCGATTAGGACTCCTGCCCCTGGACTATATGAAGGAGGACAAAGCTCCCTAGATAGGCACCCCATCACCTCTCAATACCTCAGACCTCACGATCGAAACCCTAAGCGCAGGGCACAACATACTATTCACCCTAGACTGAACGTAGGGACACCGAAGTTATTCTGACGAACCGAACCAGTATAAATCGTTGTCTCTGCATTCACCATCAAGTTCTGCATACGCCGATGCCCCCCAAACAATCGTCCCAGGTAACCCCGTGACGAGTTGTCGGTCACCAAACACCGACAAATGTAATCATGTTTAATAATCTTTTCCCGTCATGTGGGTACTATCATAAACTTTTCCCGTCATGCGGGTACTATCACAAACTTTTCCCGTCATGCGAGATAATTCTCTTGAACGGACATAAATGTCAGGATTGGCTCATGTTCAATCATCAAATTTAGAAATAAATTCGAATACTCTTTAACACACATGCTTAATCCGACGTTGGTCAAACTAAACATGCATATCCTCCAACAACTCACCAATATCTCATTCCCAATATAATGGTATTGATGATCACCGATACTACTTTTTCAAACTATTGGAAAAAGTGCTCCAACATATCACCAATAATCTCTCCCAATAAATAGGACCTACATGTCATATTACAATTTATTATTTTTTCTTTCATTTTCTCCTTCCGCATCTTCTTCCTGCTCGCATTCGTGCTCGCGTAGAGGCGAGGTGGAGGCGTCCTCATGAACACGCCAACGCCGCCGCCCGCCGGTCCACGCCGTCGCGATGCCCCCCTCCGTGGCGCTGGTGTCAAGGCCTGGAGGCCGATCCTCGCGTGTCAGCTCCGTGTTAGTTTGATCTACTTCCCATTAGGTCCAACAGCCCACTGGACCTTGATCACGCGTCTTGATCGGGGGCGCCC
Source organism: Tripidium arundinaceum (assembly GCA_030439765.1). Classification (NCBI taxonomy): domain Eukaryota; kingdom Viridiplantae; phylum Streptophyta; class Magnoliopsida; order Poales; family Poaceae; genus Tripidium; species Tripidium arundinaceum. Next base: position 6,533 of record JAHUYU010001894.1, on the reverse strand, counting down.
AACCCTATATGGTTGGTGCCCCCCATCGCACTGGGCTATATAAAGAGGTGGGAGGCCGGCGGCTCAGGTTACGAGGTTTGACCAGCCACCACCCCACTCCTAACCCTATTCCGATCCCGAGGATGGCACTGCCAGCGGCGGGATGCCCCACCGGCGGCGCCACTGTACCGCTACTCTTTCACCGACACCAGAGCCACCTACACCGACGTCGTGACTGCCTCCTCCTCGAGCTCGTTAGCCAAGCCCAATGTTTTGAACCAATGTGAAATTTTGAGCAAAGATCAGTGACACTACATTGAGATGCTTCTGGAGGATATCATTTTAAGAATATTTTACATGTTTTCCACTGCAAAGAAAAAGTTTATGGTCTTCTTGTTAAATTCGAACCAACAGGATAATTTAATTTGAAGAACAGTTACAGTTATTTAGAAAATACAAAGTAAAAGTTTCATCCTCTAGTTAAATTGGAACTAACAAGAAAATTTAATTAGATGAGTAGAAAGATATTTATTTAAAGTTAAATTATGGTATTGTTATTTTCTGACCAACGTTGATGATAACAATATTATAATTCTATGAGTTTTATGTTTAAAGTTTAAAATCTCTGATAAATTTTGCATCAAAGTGATCAATTTTTTAGAAAATAGTTAAAGATCAAGAAATGTTCCTAAAATAGAAAAATGTATTTTCATGTTTCCGCTACAATGATGATGATTATCTTCTAATTAAATTTGAACCAACAGGAGAATTTAATTTGAAGAGGAAATAATAGAATTCAGTAAATTATGATATTATTATTTTCTTAGCAAAGTTGTTTAACAGCAATATCATGATATTATTTATGAGTTATATGCATTAATTCTATTTCTGCCCAACGGTGATTTAGAATTGATGTAGAAGAATGATGTTTTATTCTATTTCTATCCAACGGTGATATAGAATAGAATATAAAGATTTTAAAGTTTAATGAGCATTATTGTTGAATATTTTTCCTGACAAAAGACCTCCATGCTTTCATTCTTGAAGGCGGTAAGAGAAATGAGCTGCATAGTTGTGACTCAGATGATGAAAGGCCTAAGGGCAAGTTATATATGAAAGAATGCTATTGCTTAAGGGACTGTATTCTATTTAAAGAATGACTTGAAAAGAAAAGAATTGAAGGATATGCATGTTTAGTTTGACCAACGTCGGATTAAGCATGTGTGTTAAAGAGTATTCGAATTTATTTCTAAATTTGATGATTGAACATGAGCCAATCCTGACATTTATGTCCGTTCAAGAGAATTATCTCGCATGACGGGAAAAGTTTGTGATAGTACCCGCATGACGGGAAAAGTTTATGATAGTACCCACATGACGGGAAAAGATTATTAAACATGATTACATTTGTCGGTGTTTGGTGACCGACAACTCGTCACGGGGTTACCTGGGACGATTGTTTGGGGGGCATCGGCGTATGCAGAACTTGATGGTGAATGCAGAGACAACGATTTATACTGGTTCGGTTCGTCAGAATAACTTCGGTGTCCCTACGTTCAGTCTAGGGTGAATAGTATGTTGTGCCCTGCGCTTAGGGTTTCGATCGTGAGGTCTGAGGTATTGAGAGGTGATGGGGTGCCTATCTAGGGAGCTTTGTCCTCCTTCATATAGTCCAGGGGCAGGAGTCCTAATCGGTTACAATGTAGAAGTTCTAGTCGGATTATAGGATAGCAATGTTACTAGGATTACATAGAAGAAATCCTAGTCAAACTAGATCTTCTCCCTTCCTTGCGGAGTACCGAGGGTACTATGTACCGACAAGCCCCCGAGCACTGTATAGTTGAACTTGGAAGCCTCTTCTTGTTCCTCGAGGTCTTGTCGATTAGAAACAAGTGTCGTCCGAGTGCTTTCTTGAGAGAAACCATGTAGCGCTTCTTGAGATCTTCGAATGATGTGCACTTTTTGAAAAGTGCACTCACTAAGTGTAGCCCCCCAAGCCTCTTGTTGTTTGAAACAAAAAGTTAGAGAGTCTTTTCTTCAATTCATCGACAAAGAATTTAAAAACATCCTCTGAAGATATGTATCCCATTCCAAAATACTTTGAGAGAAGGCAAAACGCCATTGTTGCCTTGGTAAGGAATTCCGATGTCACATATTGAGAGATTTGTAAGTGTCATACAATACAAACTCTGAGTTTTATTTCTAAAATATAATTAAAAACTTCAGGATGGAAATAGAGATGAAGAATTTGAGACATAGTGCTTAACTTGATTACTTCTGTTTTCTGATTATCCAAAGCTCAAGTGAAAGTTAAAACCCCATGGCTAAGGAACTAGAGCAAATTTTCAAAATCTTTTTGAGGATAATTCTTTTTCAGATGGCTTGTATATTTTTGAAGGATGATAATTTGAAGTAACTTAGTTATCTCTGGATTTAGTTTTACTAAGGGACTAGCAAAAGTTTAGCTTAGGGGAGTTGTTGACGGTAATTAACTATCATTTTAAACTGTCAACATAAGAGGAATAAATGATAAAAATGATCATCACAGTAGGTTTAGAGGTTTAAACTAACAAATTCCACGAGTTTTGGTGATTCTGTGTTTTTTAGGGGCTAAGCTGCATAATACAGAACTATCCTCCTTCCAAAGGAAGAAACCGAAGCAATCGGCCTAATCTCCACGTCACGGATGCGAATAGGGATTCTAGAAGACCTAAACCGACTCCACGAGGCGACATGAGCCAACCCACCGCCAGGTGGGGCCGACAGGCCCTAGGGCTAGGCCGACAGGCCCTAGGGCTAGGCCGACCGGCCCTTCCCTGCGCCGCCTCGGCTCCTCTTGCAAGCTACCTATACCGCCTCTAAGGATGTGTCTAAACCCCACGCTAAGGTCGGTTTGATCCAAGGGCTGCGGTTCCACGCCCTGGGCTATATAAACAGCCTCCAGGATCCCTTCTGCAGTTACCTGATGCATGTCGCATTCATCCTTTGGTCCATGTGTCCCAGTTGAAGCAGCATATCCCTCCTTCAGTGCAGGTGGAAGATGATACCACTTTGGTTCCAGATGATCCTTCCACGGTTGTCCAGCCCATCCATCCATTTTTTGGCTTCATGTATGGTGTAGCAAGGGGCTTCTTCACTGTCACAAATTTAGGTGTAGTGGTACGCTCACTCACCAACCCTGATGGCGTGGGAGGAAGCTCATGATCTCTTATGGCGATTTCCATCCACTGTTGCTTGAGGATAAGTAGCTTTTCACGAGAGGGGTAATGTCAAGGCCATGAAGGAGAAGACAAGATGGATCAGGAGTATTGTTGCGCATTTGGCAACAAAGCAAACGATGTCGGTCAAGATGGGGAAGTGTTGACAGCTAAGTCGTAGTGGTGTGAGTTAACGAGCGTCATGGTAGGAATCAGGCTGGTATGTAACGCCCGAGGCCGTTGCTGTAACGAAGAACCAAAATTCTAAAACCTCAATGGAATCTATCTCTATTCTTCGTCCCCCATTCCTGCTTCTCTCCCTAAATCTCCAATTCTCAAGCTATTTGTTCGATTCGTTGCAGAACCGTGACATGAGGATACATGGGGATCAACAGAGGATAATGGAGATTGATGTGGTTTCACAAAATCACTGGTAAATATGTTATTGTATATATATATATATATATATATATATATATATATATATATATATATATATATATATATATATATATAATGTGCTGATTTGTCAAAAGCGATGTTAACCTAAACACTAAACGGTAAATAGTCGGTCACCTGACGTTTAGCCCATTATTCAAGTAAAACGGGTGTTTAAATGAGTAAAATGACCGTTTAAATGGTCAAAACAACCGATTAAACGGAAACGATGTACCATCATGTAGGGTTTAAATAGTGTGGAAGGCTAAACGACTATTCAGGCGAACAATCTAAAGATGTTAGAAAAGAAAAAGAAATGGAAAAAAAGAAAAAAAAGGATAGGATGGGCTTTTATTTAGTGGTCCATCTAAAAGCCCATTAATTCAGCCCAAACCCACGCATGCCACATAGTCTTTACCCTAACACTGAGGCACACAGCCGGACAGCCGCCGCCGTTTCTCATATTCCTCGCAGCGCCGGCGCTCCATCTTCTGCTCCCTCCCCCACTCACGCTCGGCACGAAGGCGACGGAGGCGGCGCTCAGGCTCGTGCTGTCAGCGACGGTGGGGAAGTCCCAGGATCGGCGGCGGCGTCAGCGGTTCCCCCTCCCGCCTCTCGCCAGTCGCCTCCGTCCTCCGCACACCGGCCAGCGACCCTGCGTACGCACCTCCCTCTCCCCTCCCGCCTCCGCTGCATCGTCGAAGGCCCCCGGCCCCCTGCGGCTGCGCCGCGCGCCGCGCGCCGCGCGCGGCCGGCGGGCAGCGGGAGTCAGCAGCCGCTGCTCCACCAAGGTGGTCGCGCCGCTTTGGGAGCGCTTATGCCCCATAGCGAAGCGCTACCCGTCCGCTTAGCGCTTCAGGGCGCTGAAGCGTGCGCTTAGTGCTCTACCAAGGCGGTCGCGCCGCTTTTGATAGCTTCATTCATATTTTCTAACCCAATTTCAAGAAGATATGGCTTGCAGATTGGAACTATTAAACACAAAATTAACTAGTGTACGCGCGCAACACACATACTCCTACGTAAGATTCAGTAATAGGGCTCGGAAGTTGTTCCTTGATTGTAGTGTTGCGCCGACACCTGATGAAAGACTACGAAGCCTGATGCCTGAGAGGCAAACATGACTCGATCTGCGATTTCGGACGAAGATGGATGGCGGATGATTGATATTTTTGATCTGGACTTCAAGAGTTTGAGTACTTGTAAACTTGCTTCGCTAATTTGCTGTGCCATTCATAGGTTCGGGAGAGCAGCCTGGACGAAATAATACATATTCGACTAGCTAGTTATATTAGCATGGAGGTCCCTTGGATTTAAGGGCCCCGATCGGTTGCACAGCTTGCACGGGCTTGAGGACGCCCCTATTCCTACCTATATATTGAGTTAACTAGGACCGTGCCATTATAATTTTAACGTTTCTTAGAAACATCACTACTATTCACCTAATAAAACTGTTTTTTTAGAATCACCTAATAAAACTGGTGTCATTACTTTTTCATGAAAAAACTAAAAATACTACTCTTATACTCTTATATGTGTGTAGGTTATCTGTTCCCATGTAAAGATCATGATGTTTTCATATGGACCGACATGTCCCATTTTACTCTTCTTCCTCCCTCCATACAAAGATCATGATCTTTACATGGGAACAGATAACCTACACACATATAAGAGTATAAGAGTAGTATTTTTAGTTTTTTCATGAAAAAGTAATGACACCAGTTTTATTAGGTGATTCTAAAAAAACAGTTTTATTAGGTGAATAGTAGTGATGTTTCTAAGAAACGTTAAAATTATAATGGCACGGTCCTAGTTAACTCAATATATAGGTAGGAATAGGGGCGTCCTCAAGCCCGTGCAAGCTGTGCAACCGATCGGGGCCCTTAAATCCAAGGGACCTCCATGCTAATATAACTAGCTAGTCGAATATGTATTATTTCGTCCAGGCTGCTCTCCCGAACCTATGAATGGCACAGCAAATTAGCGAAGCAAGTTTACAAGTACTCAAACTCTTGAAGTCCAGATCAAAAATATCAATCATCCGCCATCCATCTTCGTCCGAAATCGCAGATCGAGTCATGTTTGCCTCTCAGGCATCAGGCTTCGTAGTCTTTCATCAGGTGTCGGCGCAACACTACAATCAAGGAACAACTTCCGAGCCCTATTACTGAATCTTACGTAGGAGTATGTGTGTTGCGCGCGTACACTAGTTAATTTTGTGTTTAATAGTTCCAATCTGCAAGCCATATCTTCTTGAAATTGGGTTAGAAAATATGAATGAAGCTATCAAAAGCGGCGCGACCGCCTTGGTAGAGCACTAAGCGCACGCTTCAGCGCCCTGAAGCGCTAAGCGGACGGGTAGCGCTTCGCTATGGGGCATAAGCGCTCCCAAAGCGGCGCGACCACCTTGGTGGAGCAGCGGCTGCTGACTCCCGCTGCCCGCCGGCCGCGCGCGGCGCGCGGCGCGCGGCGCAGCCGCAGGGGGCCGGGGGCCTTCGACGATGCAGCGGAGGCGGGAGGGGAGAGGGAGGTGCGTACGCAGGGTCGCTGGCCGGTGTGCGGAGGACGGAGGCGACTGGCGAGAGGCGGGAGGGGGAACCGCTGACGCCGCCGCCGATCCTGGGACTTCCCCACCGTCGCTGACAGCACGAGCCTGAGCGCCGCCTCCGTCGCCTTCGTGCCGAGCGTGAGTGGGGGAGGGAGCAGAAGATGGAGCGCCGGCGCTGCGAGGAATATGAGAAACGGCGGCGGCTGTCCGGCTGTGTGCCTCAGTGTTAGGGTAAAGACTATGTGGCATGCGTGGGTTTGGGCTGAATTAATGGGCTTTTAGATGGACCACTAAATAAAAGCCCATCCTATCCTTTTTTTTCTTTTTTTCCATTTCTTTTTCTTTTCTAACATCTTTAGATTGTTCGCCTGAAT
>JAHUYU010001290.1:0-12628 GCA_030439765.1 Tripidium arundinaceum | reverse complement strand
TTGGTGTCATTGCCTTTTCTGACAATGATGCTAGGAAATGCGAACAAGCATTTCTGGCGCCGTTGCCGGGGATGGGTTCTATCACTATTCTTGGTAATGACGCTAAGAAATGCCAACAATATCGTACTCAGCAGATACAACATGGGGTTATGAAGCTCAAAAGGTTGGCACTAGCTTACTGCGGTTAGCATTTTAGTAAGTCACAGTTTTAGCATTAAGTAGCAACAAGTTATGCTCAAGCCCCATTTAATCACATGAAACTGATAACATGAATAATGAAATAGCATTTAAAATAATGACGATCGCTTGATGTTATTCCACAAGTTTTCATTATTCTGTGAGTTTTTCGGGCCGCTCGTGGTCGTGAGCACGGCTGTTATAACAGTTTTACACTGTGCAGAGGGTGTACACTTTCACCGTGAACCGTGATACCCATATGCCCGGGTTAATTACTCCCAAAACACTTCCAAGGTGAGCAGGCAGGGATCACTATGAAGTCTTTCAAGGTTTCCTTAACAAGTTAGTAGCCGCTAGGTTTCCAATTGGCAAGCAGATGTAGAGCGCCCCTTCCCTATGGCACATTCTGCGCAGGCTATACACATAAGGATAGAGGCCGCACTATACCCGACTCGTCAAGCCCCTTTTGCGCCATGAAGGTAATCTCTAACAAGCTAGAAAAGGTCCTCATACTTGACTAAAGCCAGAGCCATGTAGCACTCATGGTTGTACTATAAGTCCCAACTTTTGCCGACAGATAAGTCCTTAGGGAGGGCCAAGAGCATCATGTATAAAGCCAAATGCTCTCACCCTTTAACTCACGTTGCTAAGAAGCATCTTTTATTTCTCGTTGCATATTCCATTAATCAAGTTACAGTTCATGATCATAATTAATTGAGCACTAGCATCAGCTACCCATACGCAAATAATTCCCAAGGTGACAAGGAATCAGGATATCAAATAACTAGGATAATTCCCTACGGTATCAACTTGAATGGACTAAAATAGAGTTTAAAACAGAGATTTTATGGCTAAAACAAGATTAGTGGCAATTTTGTAAATAGCTGAAACTCAATTTTTGAAATAAAATAAATAAATCTGATTTCCAAAAGAGCTGAGGACGGCGGGTTCAATTTTGCCAAAGCACAGGGTGTACTTCACAGGGAAAACGATTTAAACAGAATTATTTTTTTTGAATAGAAAAAGGATTGCGGTTTGGTTTCGGTAAAAGTAGAGGGGCCTTTCTGGAAAAAGGTCAGGGCTGACCAGGTCGGGAAATAGGGTTCCTGATCTTCCGAGAGGTTTTGGTAACTATCGATTTGGTAGAGTCGAGTCACAAGTCGATCCGGCTTCCGAACAACACGTCCTGAACCCCGCAATCGCAGCACCACGTCTCCTTTGGTTATCGACCGGCGTTGCACGGTCGACCTCGCCAAGAAGGCTAGTCCTTGCCTGCGAATCGAAGAACACAAGCAAGCACAAGGAAGAATGCAACCAATTTGCAGATGAATGATTAATCTCACGAGTTGGGGTCTCACAAACCGAACAAGCGGCGAAACTGTTCTTGACAGAATAATCTAAGCAAAACCCAAAGTATAACGACGGCGGCGATGACGGCTAAATAGGGAGCTAGGGTCGTCATGACCCCTAGACGCACCCCTAATGGGCTCCCATACAATACACGGTCCATTGGACCCAAAATAGATGACGCAGCATCAAAACAGTTTCTGGACTCTGTCTTATTTTGATGATTCCCATCGACTCGGGTGGAATTTGGATGTCAAACTAAAACCGCTGGTTAGGTACTGAAATTATCTTTCTAACCCAAGTTGAACCATCGAAAACGGAGTCCGTATGTGTCCCGGGCGTCCGTTTTAGTGAAGACTGGTCCTGGAGGTCGAGGCAGACTCGGACTCGAGTTGGACTGGACCTGCGGCTTGTGTTGCACGCCCTTGCTGCACCTCTTTGCCTTCTCCAATGTCCCAAAGCACTTCTTGACCCTCTCCAAAGTTCCTAAGTAAAATAACATCATTAGGTAGCAACCTATTCTCGAGAATATTTAAAGGATCGCATAGAAACGAGTTCACCTCTAAATTGAGTTGTCGCATTCGTGCTCGGGTCATTGGACCTTGCATAACGGTTGGAGGATTAGCGGATGCATCTGAAGGAGTGATGTCCTCATCATCCTCCCCCTCTTGAAGTGGAGTCGTCCTCGACTCAAGCTCATCTTCTTTTCCCAAGTATGGCTTCAAATCTGCAATGTTAAATGTAGGACTAACCCCGAAGTCAGGGGGCAACTCAAGCTTATATGCATTATCATTAATCTTGTCAAGAATTTTAAATGGACCATCAGCTCTAGGCATCAACTTTGACTTTCTCAAATCTGGAAATCTATCCTTTCTCAAGTGCAACCAAACTAAATCACCTGGTTCAAACTTAACTTCTTGTCTACCTTTACTACCAGCAATTCTATACTTCTCTGTCATTTTTTCAATATTGTGCTTAGTTGTTTCATGCATTTGCAAAATAAAATCAGCACGTTCCTTAGCATCTTTATGAATTCTCTCACTAGTAGGCAAAGGTAAAATATCAATTGGAGCACGGGGATTGAATCCATACACTACCTAAAAAGGACTTACCTTGGTGGGTAAATAGAATTAGCAACTTGCTGATTTTCAGATTTAACCTCATGCAAACTAGCAGCTCGTTCTTTATCAGCTTGTACAATTTCAGCCGGGGTCATAGGAACCAAAGTAATTTTCTTTCCTTTATGCACAAAAGTATATGTATTACTTCTACCATGGTGTATACCATCATTATCAAATTCCCATGGACGACCCAATAACAATGAACAAGCTTCCATAGGTACTACATCGCAATCAACAGAATCAACGTAGGAACCAATGGAAAAGAAACTCTGCAAGTTTGTGTTACCTTTGCTTGTGCAGCATCATTAAACCACTGAATATGGTATGGATGGGGTGTTGGCGTGTGGTCAAGCCAAGTTTCTTGACCAAATCTAAACTCACCAAATTATTGCAGCTACCTCCATCAATGATGATGCCTAGAGCTGATGGTCCATTTAAAATTCTTGACAAGATTAATGATAATGCATATAAGCTTGAGTTGCCCCCTGACTTCGGGGTTAGTCCTACATTTAACATTGCAGATTTGAAGCCATACTTGGGAAAAGAAGATGAGCTTGAGTCGAGGACGACTCCACTTCAAGAGGGGGAGGATGATGAGGACATCACTCCTTCAGATGCATCCGCTAATCCTCCAACCGTTATGCAAGGTCCAATGACCCGAGCACGAATGCGACAACTCAATTTAGAGGTGAACTCGTTTCTATGCGATCCTTTAAATATTCTCGAGAATAGGTTGCTACCTAATGATGTTATTTTACTTAGGAACTTTGGAGAGGGTCAAGAAGTGCTTTGGGACATTGGAGAAGGCAAAGAGGTGCAGCAAGGGCGTGCAACACAAGCCGCAGGTCCAGTCCAACTCGAGTCCGAGTCTGCCTCGACCTCCAGGACCAGTCTTCACTAAAACGGACGCCCGGGACACATACGGACTCCGTTTTCGATGGTTCAACTTGGGTTAGAAAGATAATTTCAGTACCTAACCAGCGGTTTTAGTTTGACATCCAAATTCCACCCGAGTCGATGGGAATCATCAAAATAAGACAGAGTCCAGAAACTGTTTTGATGCTGCGTCATCTATTTTGGGTCCAATGGACCGTGTATTGTATGGGAGCCCATTAGGGGTGCGTCTAGGGGTCATGACGACCCTAGCTCCCTATTTAGCCGTCATCGCCGCCGTCGTTATACTTTGGGTTTTGCTTAGATTATTCTGTCAAGAACAGTTTCGCCGCTTGTTCGGTTTGTGAGACCCCAACTCGTGAGATTAATCATTCATCTGCAAATTGGTTGCATTCTTCCTTGTGCTTGCTTGTGTTCTTCGATTCGCAGGCAAGGACTAGCCTTCTTGGCGAGGTCGACCGTGCAACGCCGGTCGATAACCAAAGGAGACGTGGTGCTGCGATTGCGGGGTTCAGGACGTGTTGTTCGGAAGCCGGATCGACTTGTGACTCGACTCTACCAAATCGATAGTTACCAAAACCTCTCGGAAGATCAGGAACCCTATTTCCCGACCTGGTCAGCCCTGACCTTTTTCCAGAAAGGCCCCTCTACTTTTACCGAAACCAAACCGCAATCCTTTTTCTATTCAAAAAAAATAATTCTGTTTAAATCGTTTTCCTGTGAAGTACACCCTGTGCTTTGGCAAAATTGAACCCGCCGTCCTCAGCTCTTTTGGAAATCAGATTTATTTATTTTATTTCAAAAATTGAGTTTCAGCTATTTACAAAATTGCCACTAATCTTGTTTTAGCCATAAAATCTCTGTTTTAACTCTATTTTAGTCCATTCAAGTTGATACCGTAGGGAATTATCCTAGTTATTTGATATCCTGATTCCTTGTCACCTTGGGAATTATTTGCGTATGGGTAGCTGATGCTAGTGCTCAATTAATTATGATCATGAACTGTAACTTGATTAATGGAATATGCAACGAGAAATAAAAGATGCTTCTTAGCAACGTGAGTTAAAGGGTGAGAGCATTTGGCTTTATACATGATGCTCTTGGCCCTCCCTAAGGACTTATCTGTCGGCAAAAGTTGGGACTTATAGTACAACCATGAGTGCTACATGGCTCTGGCTTTAGTCAAGTATGAGGACCTTTTCTAGCTTGTTAGAGATTACCTTCATGGCGCAAAAGGGGCTTGACGAGTCGGGTATAGTGCGGCCTCTATCCTTATGTGTATAGCCTGCGCAGAATGTGCCATAGGGAAGGGGCGCTCTACATCTGCTTGCCAATTGGAAACCTAGCGGCTACTAACTTGTTAAGGAAACCTTTGAAAGACTTCATAGTGATCCCTGCCTGCTCACCTTGGAAGTGTTTTGGGAGTAATTAACCCGGGCATATGGTATCACGGTTCACGGTGAAAGTGTACACCTCTGCACAGTGTAAAACTGTTATAACAGCCGTGCTCACGACCACGAGCGGCCCGAAAAACTCACAGAATAATGGAAAACTTGTGGAATAACATCAAGCGATCGTCATTATTTTAAATGCTATTTCATTATTCATGTTATCAGTTTCATGTGATTAAATGGGGCTTGAGCATAACTTGTTGCTACTTAATGCTAAAACTGTGACTTACTAAAATGCTAACCGCAGTAAGCTAGTGCCAACCTTTTGAGCTTCATAACCCCATGTTGTATCTGCTGAGTACGATATTGTTGGCATTCTTAGCGTCATTACCAAGAATAGTGATAGAACCCATCCCCGGCAACGGCGCCAGAAATGCTTGTTCGCATTTCCTAGCATCATTGTCAGAAAAGGCAATGACACCAAAAAATGTCAACCGGTAAATCTTAACGATTACAGATTTAACTCCGCAGGGTTGAGGCGAACCCGATGCGCGCGAAAGGAATGAGAGAGAGGGAGCGGAGCGGGGTCGGCCACGCGGAGCCGAGCTCCGGCGGGCTCCGGCGTGGCGGGGAAGAAGAGTGCGGCCGCCAGGGCTCTCACCTTTGCTCGAAGATGGTTGCGGTCGGTGCGGCGAGGCTTGGCGAGGCGGTGGCTGCGAGCTTACGCGGCTGGCGCGCGCGATAGTGAGCTCCGGTGCGGCGGCGGCGATGGCGGACGGTGGCGCTCTGCTGCTGTGGCCGCTTGGGGGTGCGCGAGAGCGAGAGAGAAGGAAAGAGGCGCGCGGAGGAAGTGAGGGGGAGGCGAGAGGGAGGCGCGGGGCAGGCCGGTTTATGGCCGACCGGCGGTGACACGCGGCGCGCTCGCAGGCGCATGGCCGCAACGTGGCGCGCGCGGTCTGCCGCGGTCGGGCACCGGCGCGTCCACGCGCGCGGGAGTGGAGGGGAGAGGGCGAGCCGGGCTGGGCCGGCTTCGGCTAGCGGGCCGAAAGCGAGGCCGCGGCCCACTGGGGCCGAGAGCTCTTTTCTTTTTTTTTATTTTTATTTTTCTGAATCCAAACAAAACTGTCCCAAAATCCAAAATCCAAGCATTTTTAGTCTAAGGTCCTAAAATATGAAATGTAGCTTGTAAAAAGTAGAACATTTCACCTTTAAGGGCCAAAGTCCAATCCTGCCTAGAAATTGAATTTTAAAGTTCTAAAGAAAAAGAGGTTTTAAATCTATTTTTGAAATTCATTTCAAAACAGATTTTTAGGGCACTTTTTGGGCAACTTCCACACATTTTCATGAAATGGTGTAAACATAAAAGTTGTCCCATTTTTCAAGATCTACCACTTTGCTTTAATGACCTAGGCTAAATTCCAACTAGATTTTGAATTTCAATTTAAACAAGGAAAACAAGCATACCACATGAAATCACACTTATCCATTTTAATGCAAAGAAATGCATAATGATGCTTATGCATGATTAAGGATGATCATGCACATGAGATGGTAGGCTAATGCATGCTTAACACCTAGGGTGTTACAGGGCGCACCCTGGGTGCTGCCGTACCCCTGCTGCCTCTTCTCGGTCCCACCTTTCTATGGTGGTTGCATGCCGCCATGCATAGGCGGTTCCCGGTGTTTCCTAATTTTCCAGCGCTGAACCGACCACACACTAGTATAAATAGGGGGTGTAGGTGCTCTTTTTACACACACCATTTGGGGTCAACACACCAACCTTGAGCAACACCTCTCTAGTTTTTACATTTCCTTAGTAGTTCTTAGAGCAAGGCAAAGCTACCTTGGAGGACTTGACTCCGTGGAGAAGAATCTTGGTATGAATAAGATGAATCATTTCTCCAAAGTCTTATCTTCAATTTATCAATATAGTTATGCAAGTACACTAGAGTATAGTTCTTATGATATCATCTTGATATATGAGCTACTCTATAGTTTATATGTCATGATTTTGTCACGTAGAACTTTATGCTTAATCATTCATATCATGTTTATGATAAGAAATAGAGCTAAGTTGAGGTGGCGGTTCATCGTGCCTTCGGGTGTGCCCAAACTTCTTACCAGTCGATCCGTAGGGTCGGGGACCCGAGGGGGCTTGGGTAGTTTCTCTATACGCGAGCATGGTGCTCGAGTATATAGAAGCAGGTGAATGCATTTCATGCTCCACGGTTGAGGGGTAGGCGGCAGGTGGTGATAGCCCTGTCCGTCCTTCGTAATCCCCCATGTTCGGGTATGGTGTGGGACTACGTAAATTGTCACATGAGGTTGCTGGCAGACCAGTACTCGGTGGCCTCCTGACCCATCTCACACTTGGTGCTAGCTCTTACTCATGTACATGTATGATTACTTACTATTCTTTGCATAGTTGTATCAAGGATATGCCTGCTCTCATAGATTTATTCTTTTATTCTTTATTATTTCTTCCTTCTTCCTCTGCTCAGGTGTTAGACTCAAGTGTGTGTCACACTATCTTAATCTATCATGTTTACCCCTGTCATAAGCATTGGTTCGCCTTTGCAAGCATGTTATCTTGTTCATATCCATACTAGACTCTTTACACCATGTCTTCCTTTGGGAAAATATAAATAATGATACCCTGAAATACTTCTGGGTGAAATGCTACAACGGTATTTCTGTGCGCTTGCGGAGTTAAATCTGTAATCGTTAAGATTTACCGGTTGACATTTTTTGGTGTCATTGCCTTTTCTGACAATGATGCTAGGAAATGCGAACAAGCATTTCTGGCGCCGTTGCCGGGGATGGGTTCTATCACTATTCTTGGTAATGACGCTAAGAAATGCCAACAATATCGTACTCAGCAGATACAACATGGGGTTATGAAGCTCAAAAGGTTGGCACTAGCTTACTGCGGTTAGCATTTTAGTAAGTCACAGTTTTAGCATTAAGTAGCAACAAGTTATGCTCAAGCCCCATTTAATCACATGAAACTGATAACATGAATAATGAAATAGCATTTAAAATAATGACGATCGCTTGATGTTATTCCACAAGTTTTCCATTATTCTGTGAGTTTTTCGGGCCGCTCGTGGTCGTGAGCACGGCTGTTATAACAGTTTTACACTGTGCAGAGGGTGTACACTTTCACCGTGAACCGTGATACCCATATGCCCGGGTTAATTACTCCCAAAACACTTCCAAGGTGAGCAGGCAGGGATCACTATGAAGTCTTTCAAAGGTTTCCTTAACAAGTTAGTAGCCGCTAGGTTTCCAATTGGCAAGCAGATGTAGAGCGCCCCTTCCCTATGGCACATTCTGCGCAGGCTATACACATAAGGATAGAGGCCGCACTATACCCGACTCGTCAAGCCCCTTTTGCGCCATGAAGGTAATCTCTAACAAGCTAGAAAAGGTCCTCATACTTGACTAAAGCCAGAGCCATGTAGCACTCATGGTTGTACTATAAGTCCCAACTTTTGCCGACAGATAAGTCCTTAGGGAGGGCCAAGAGCATCATGTATAAAGCCAAATGCTCTCACCCTTTAACTCACGTTGCTAAGAAGCATCTTTTATTTCTCGTTGCATATTCCATTAATCAAGTTACAGTTCATGATCATAATTAATTGAGCACTAGCATCAGCTACCCATACGCAAATAATTCCCAAGGTGACAAGGAATCAGGATATCAAATAACTAGGATAATTCCCTACGGTATCAACTTGAATGGACTAAAATAGAGTTAAAACAGAGATTTTATGGCTAAAACAAGATTAGTGGCAATTTTGTAAATAGCTGAAACTCAATTTTTGAAATAAAATAAATAAATCTGATTTCCAAAAGAGCTGAGGACGGCGGGTTCAATTTTGCCAAAGCACAGGGTGTACTTCACAGGAAAACGATTTAAACAGAATTATTTTTTTTGAATAGAAAAAGGATTGCGGTTTGGTTTCGGTAAAAGTAGAGGGGCCTTTCTGGAAAAAGGTCAGGGCTGACCAGGTCGGGAAATAGGGTTCCTGATCTTCCGAGAGGTTTTGGTAACTATCGATTTGGTAGAGTCGAGTCACAAGTCGATCCGGCTTCCGAACAACACGTCCTGAACCCCGCAATCGCAGCACCACGTCTCCTTTGGTTATCGACCGGCGTTGCACGGTCGACCTCGCCAAGAAGGCTAGTCCTTGCCTGCGAATCGAAGAACACAAGCAAGCACAAGGAAGAATGCAACCAATTTGCAGATGAATGATTAATCTCACGAGTTGGGGTCTCACAAACCGAACAAGCGGCGAAACTGTTCTTGACAGAATAATCTAAGCAAAACCCAAAGTATAACGACGGCGGCGATGACGGCTAAATAGGGAGCTAGGGTCGTCATGACCCCTAGACGCACCCCTAATGGGCTCCCATACAATACACGGTCCATTGGACCCAAAATAGATGACGCAGCATCAAAACAGTTTCTGGACTCTGTCTTATTTTGATGATTCCCATCGACTCGGGTGGAATTTGGATGTCAAACTAAAACCGCTGGTTAGGTACTGAAATTATCTTTCTAACCCAAGTTGAACCATCGAAAACGGAGTCCGTATGTGTCCCGGGCGTCCGTTTTAGTGAAGACTGGTCCTGGAGGTCGAGGCAGACTCGGACTCGAGTTGGACTGGACCTGCGGCTTGTGTTGCACGCCCTTGCTGCACCTCTTTGCCTTCTCCAATGTCCCAAAGCACTTCTTGACCCTCTCCAAAGTTCCTAAGTAAAATAACATCATTAGGTAGCAACCTATTCTCGAGAATATTTAAAGGATCGCATAGAAACGAGTTCACCTCTAAATTGAGTTGTCGCATTCGTGCTCGGGTCATTGGACCTTGCATAACGGTTGGAGGATTAGCGGATGCATCTGAAGGAGTGATGTCCTCATCATCCTCCCCCTCTTGAAGTGGAGTCGTCCTCGACTCAAGCTCATCTTCTTTTCCCAAGTATGGCTTCAAATCTGCAATGTTAAATGTAGGACTAACCCCGAAGTCAGGGGGCAACTCAAGCTTATATGCATTATCATTAATCTTGTCAAGAATTTTAAATGGACTATCAGCTCTAGGCATCAACTTTGACTTTCTCAAATCTGGAAATCTATCCTTTCTCAAGTGCAACCAAACTAAATCACCTGGTTCAAACTTAACTTCTTGTCTACCTTTACTACCAGCAATTCTATACTTCTCTGTCATTTTTTCAATATTGTGCTTAGTTGTTTCATGCATTTGCAAAATAAAATCAGCACGTTCCTTAGCATCTTTATGAATTCTCTCACTAGTAGGCAAAGGTAAAATATCAATTGGAGCACGGGGATTGAATCCATACACTACCTAAAAAGGACTTACCTTGGTGGGTAAATAGAATTAGCAACTTGCTGATTTTCAGATTTAACCTCATGCAAACTAGCAGCTCGTTCTTTATCAGCTTGTACAATTTCAGCCGGGGTCATAGGAACCAAAGTAATTTTCTTTCCTTTATGCACAAAAGTATATGTATTACTTCTACCATGGTGTATACCATCATTATCAAATTCCCATGGACGACCCAATAACAATGAACAAGCTTCCATAGGTACTACATCGCAATCAACAGAATCAACGTAGGAACCAATGGAAAAGAAACTCTGCAAGTTTGTGTTACCTTTGCTTGTGCAGCATCATTAAACCACTGAATATGGTATGGATGGGGGTGTTGGCGTGTGGTCAAGCCAAGTTTCTTGACCAAATCTAAACTCACCAAATTATTGCAGCTACCTCCATCAATGATGACACGTGCTCGCCGATTGTTGATAACGAAGAAAATCTGGAACAAATTATGGCGTTGTAGCTTCTCAGGTTGTTGTACTTGTGTACTGAGCACTCGCTGGACAATGATGCTCTTATAGGCTGCTGTATCCTCGCTACCAAAGACTTCGGAGTCCCCCTGAACAGCCTCTTCTTGATCATCATCTTCAATGTCGGAGGTGCTGATGTATCCATCTTCTGTAGCAATGTATGCTCGTTGGCTTGGGCATTCCTTCTGCATATGCCCGAATCCATGACATCGGTGGCACTGAATGCCGGAAGTGCGTCCCGTCGAAGCAACCGAGGAGGCACCCTTTGACATTTCCTGCAAAGAATATTTACCTGAACCTAAAGGTTTTGAAGAAGGCGTTTTTAGAGTCGTTGGAGAAGCTGCTGGCCGCTTGCTCGCTGGTGGGGCGCCCGAAAGGAGGAAGCCTTGGGAAGCCCCAAAGATGGCGCCGTGCGCGGAGTATATGTAGAGCCACCCTTGCTCTTGCCCTGCAAATCACGCCCCTGCAACTCCTTCTCTGCAAGCATAGCAAACTGAAACAACTGGTTGACAGTGTTAAATTCTTTATAATCAACTATGTCCTGAATTTCGCGTCTCAATCCTTAATAAAAACGAACAATAGAATCTTCGGGTCCCTCCACTATGGCACAACGCATCAAACCCTTCTGAAGCTCACCATAGTAATCCTGCACAGATTTGTCTCCCTGATCTAAACGCATCAGTTGCTTATGCAGGTCTCTATGATAAGAAGGCGGCACAAATCTATCACGCATAGCGACTTTAAGTTCTTCCCATGTACTAGGCAAAGCATCCGCTGCATCTAGACCAGTCCACCAAATGATAGCAAAATCTTTAAATTCACTAGTGGCTTGTCTAACTCTATGTTGTTCAGGCACAAGGTGGGCACTAAACTTTTGCTCTACTGTCATCTCCCAATCAAGATATCCCTCGACATCATAATGTCCCAAAAAAGAAGGAATGGTAAATTTAACCTTAGCATAAGGATCATCGGGAGTACGATTACGATTACCGTGCTGGCGGTTGAAATTTTGAACACCACCCATACCTGTGGTGTTTGTGTGAAGTCGACGATGCAATCTGTTTCTCATTGTTGCATCTCGATCAACATTACCATCGGCATCAAACATCTCGTCCTCATTGGTGCCGTCCTTCATATCGTCATCGGTTGTACGTTTCTCTAATGTAGCTATCCTGTCGGTAAGCGTCGACATTCTTTTGTCCAACCTCTCAAGGGTGTTACCGATGTTGAGCTCAATGAGTGCGTCGGTTACAACCTTGACGACTGCCTCGCGCATATCCTTCCGAGCACTATCTATAACAGACTGTAGTTGCTCTTGGCTGACACACTCCTTGAAATCTTTGGGCATCTTCTCTCCCTCATTTTCGTCACCTGCCATTGTCGACACGCAACACAGCAACAAACAGTGAAAGTTATCCCTAATAATCGGACTATGCAGGTGGTGTGGTGCCTCTCAAGATCACCGCAAAAGAAAAACACCTTACCAAGTGCTTACCAGGTTCCTTATATCAAAATCGATTAGAAAAAAATTTCGGATCTGCCTGTCCCCAGCTTTGCTGGGTTTGCCAAATTTATTTTTCCCAAAAGCAGCCAGAAAGATTGTCTTTCCGAGCCCGGAAGCTTTTTCTAATATTCGTGCACATCTTCTGAATTTTCCATAGGCCACGCCTTTCACCTGTTAAGCTCAAATTTGCTGTGGTTACTTCTTTTGTGCTCCTAAGTAAAGAAAAAAATATCAAAAAAATAAAAAGAAAAAGTCAAAGATTCACAAAAAAACAACAACAACCCAAAAAATAGAAAAAAAGAGAGGGGCAAAATACGAACAA
>JAHUYU010001691.1:0-17192 GCA_030439765.1 Tripidium arundinaceum | reverse complement strand
ATAAAGGAAGCGATCCAGGGACGGCGGCCGATGGAAGCGTGGATCGCCGACACGCGGAGTACAGGGACTACCAGGCCTGGGTCGCGCTGCTGCGAAGGCTCTCGCCGCTCGTGGCGGGTGGCAGGATCGGCTGGGCCGTCAAGATGATGTTGCACCGGGACGTGGAAGCCTCGGGAGCGCAAACGCTGGCAGGCGATGAAGTGCACCGTTTCGTGCGAAGCCTCGAGATGTTGGCAGGCGATGCGGAAAGCTTCGGCGGTTTGGTGGCGCTGTGGCCTTGGGACATCACCGTCCGCTAACAAGCTCTTGCCGGTGCGAAGCGGAACGCGGCCTGGCCGGCCTCGCCCGTGAGCAGGCGGCGCATGTGCTGGTGGCCATGTCCACCGCCAGCTGCGCCGCCACGGTCGCCTTGTCGCGCGGGACAGCGAGACGTACAGCCGTACAGGGACTCTGTGTCAAAGGGGCAGATTGCTCTGTGTAAAGAGTGATAGATTCAGAAATTCAAGTAATCAATTTATGGCAACTTGGTGATCAACTCTGGAAAATCAAAAACCACCTAGGCTCCACTGTTATGCAAATCTGTGAAGAAACCGTTCGCTGGGATTCATTCCCATGTAACCGAACACTAGCATTGTTAGCATAGGAGATGAACAGTCTGCTCCACCAGGTTGCCGTAAATTGATTACTTGAATTTCCTAATACTTAACAGGCTTCACCATAATATGCCAAACACAACAACAACAAAATATTTGCACAATATTCTACCATTCTCCTTAAAGCTGTATACCAGCCTCCTGACTCAGATCACTGTTCATGTTCCAACAGTGCAAGCCCCGCCATGCAGCATACACATTCCACATAATTTGCCGCAAAAATTTTTCCCCCGTGTTTTTTTCCCTTCCTTACCTACTACGTACCGAGCCCAAGTATTTTCCCACGCTTTTTCTCCTAACATAGGGAGTGATAGAATTTTTTCCGCGCATTTCCCCCCTTTCCTAATACTTAACAGGCTTCATCATAATATGCTAAACACAACGAAAAAAAATTGCCCAATATTTCATAACAAAGCATACACATTCCACATAATTTGCAAACAAAACAAAAAAAAATGCATAGTTTTTTAAAACAGATCATACACATTTCATAAGTATTACTCAAACACTTCATACACAACCTTACCTCGCGGCAACGCGCGGGATACTGCCTAGTATTTTTTATTTCTATGAAATACTTTGGTGCTGTGGAACTTTGCCAATGTACCAAAGATGGTTCTGTTTGGCTGGCAAGGGAATGATAGACTAACAACTGAAAATAGATGGCAACTTGTAAGGGAGATGACTTATATGAGTGAGTAATAATTTGTTGTTGTACAATCACCATGCGTGAAGTTCTTATGATTTGGACCTCATGTGGTATAATTAGCAAGTTCACGATGCCAAAAATACATCTTGAAAGTACTTCTACCTCATGCAATGCAGGAGCAAGATTAAGATTCTTTTTTATTTCCAATACGTTAATAAGCATTATCTTTAGAATTTTGCTTTGTGATTCAGTGATTGTGTGAATCTATAACTAGAGGACAAATGGGCGATAGAAACGATGTGCAGCTTTGTGATCCTGTCATTGTATTTGCATTTTTTTATTCATACTACTAGATTATATCTTGCAAGCCTAGGACCTGAACCTGATCACTTCAAGGACACACCAAATCCTTCTTATTTCTATGTCCATTGCTGCAGTACACTTGTTTGCACTTCTGATTGGCAATGCTAACCCTTTCTCAGCCTCCTCTAACCAGTCTCTCCTCCACCTGCATTTCCGTTGCCCTTCAGCCACGAATGGTAAATCCTTAAAACAACTCGCCGAATCACATGGTAGCTCGTGTCAGAGACGAACATCTAGCCTGTTGAAACTGAAGGTGGCTGCTAAAGTCATGGCAGAGCAGCCGGGCAGCTCCGCCTCTGCCGCCGTGACCGGAGGCGACGGCCAGGCGTCCCCGCACGAGAAGCTGCAGCAGCTGGAGATGCTGCTCGTCAAGATCCACAGCACGGTCCAGGTGTCTGCGAAGCACGCTGTCGAGAACACCTGGCTCGTCCTCCAGTGCCGCGAGGCGCTGAAGGAAGCCGCCTCGGAGGGCGACGAGGTGCTCGCCTTCTTCAGACGGCGCGCCATGGACGCCGGAGCCACCGGCGAGCTAGAGGAAGCTGCGTCTGCTGCTGCTCTGTTTTTGACGGGGAACGCTCTGTCCGGCGTGGGGCAGGGCATCCGCGACCGTGCAAACAATCTCTTCTCCGGCGACGAGGACACGGAGAGGCTGAACGTGGCCGTGGAGACGCTACAGCAGCTCTCGCCGGACGTCGCGGAGGTCATATGCTTGCTCCAGCTCGAGATCTTGCCTAAGATAGAGCAGAGCTGGCCGGCGACGAGAAAGAGGCCGTTGCCACCTGTGCTACTACCACCACAGGTCGTGGAACGGAGGCCACAGAATCCTGCTACACGGGCATGGCCGATGATCATCAGGGTTGCACAACGTCGACCGGCGCCGGAGGGACGGCTGGGCAGGATAAAGGAAGCGATCCAGGGACGGCGGCCGATGGAAGCGTGGATCGCCGACACGCCGGAGTACAGGGACTACCAGGCCTGGGTCGCGCTGCTGCGAAGGCTCTCGCCGCTCGTGGCGGGTGGCAGGATCGGCTGGGCCGTCAAGATGATGTTGCACCGGGACGTGGAAGCCTCGGGAGCGCAAACGCTGGCAGGCGATGAAGTGCACCGTTTCGTGCGAAGCCTCGAGATGTTGGCAGGCGATGCGGAAAGCTTCGGCGGTTTGGTGGCGCTGTGGCCTTGGGACATCACCGTCCGCTAACAAGCTCTTGCCGGTGCGAAGCGGAACGCGGCCTGGCCGGCCTCGCCCGTGAGCAGGCGGCGCATGTGCTGGTGGCCATGTCCACCGCCAGCTGCGCCGCCACGGTCGCCTTGTCGCGCGGACAGCGAGACGTACAGCCGTACAGGGACTCTGTGTCAAAGGGGGCAGATTGCTCTGTGTAAAGAGTGATAGATTCAGAAATTCAAGTAATCAATTTACGGCAACCTGGTGGAGCAGACTGTTCATCTCCTATGCTAACAATGCTAGTGTTCGGTTACATGGGAATGAATCCCAGCGAACGGTTTCTTCACAGATTTGCATAACAGTGGAGCCTAGGTGGTTTTTGATTTTCCAGAGTTGATCACCAAGTTGCCATAAATTGATTACTTGAATTTCTGAATCTATCACTCTTTACACAGAGCAATCTGCCCCCTTTGACACAGAGTCCCTGTACGGCTGTACGTCTCGCTGTCCCCGCGCGACAAGGCGACCGTGGCGGCGCAGCTGGCGGTGGACATGGCCACCAGCACATGCGCCGCCTGCTCACGGGCGAGGCCGGCCAGGCCGCGTTCCGCTTCGCACCGGCAAGAGCTTGTTAGCGGACGGTGATGTCCCAAGGCCACAGCGCCACCAAACCGCCGAAGCTTTCCGCATCGCCTGCCAACATCTCGAGGCTTCGCACGAAACGGTGCACTTCATCGCCTGCCAGCGTTTGCGCTCCCGAGGCTTCCACGTCCCGGTGCAACATCATCTTGACGGCCCAGCCGATCCTGCCACCCGCCACGAGCGGCGAGAGCCTTCGCAGCAGCGCGACCCAGGCCTGGTAGTCCCTGTACTCCGGCGTGTCGGCGATCCACGCTTCCATCGGCCGCCGTCCCTGGATCGCTTCCTTTATCCTGCCCAGCCGTCCCTCCGGCGCCGGTCGACGTTGTGCAACCCTGATGATCATCGGCCATGCCCGTGTAGCAGGATTCTGTGGCCTCCGTTCCACGACCTGTGGTGGTAGTAGCACAGGTGGCAACGGCCTCTTTCTCGTCGCCGGCCAGCTCTGCTCTATCTTAGGCAAGATCTCGAGCTGGAGCAAGCATATGACCTCCGCGACGTCCGGCGAGAGCTGCTGTAGCGTCTCCACGGCCACGTTCAGCCTCTCCGTGTCCTCGTCGCCGGAGAAGAGATTGTTTGCACGGTCGCGGATGCCCTGCCCCACGCCGGACAGAGCGTTCCCCGTCAAAACAGAGCAGCAGCAGACGCAGCTTCCTCTAGCTCGCCGGTGGCTCCGGCGTCCATGGCGCGCCGTCTGAAGAAGGCGAGCACCTCGTCGCCCTCCGAGGCGGCTTCCTTCAGCGCCTCGCGGCACTGGAGGACGAGCCAGGTGTTCTCGACAGCGTGCTTCGCAGACACCTGGACCGTGCTGTGGATCTTGACGAGCAGCATCTCCAGCTGCTGCAGCTTCTCGTGCGGGGACGCCTGGCCGTCGCCTCCGGTCACGGCGGCAGAGGCGGAGCTGCCCGGCTGCTCTGCCATGACTTTAGCAGCCACCTTCAGTTTCAACAGGCTAGATGTTCGTCTCTGACACGAGCTACCATGTGATTCGGCGAGTTGTTTTAAGGATTTACCATTCGTGGCTGAAGGGCAACGGAAATGCAGGGTGGAGGAGAGACTGGTTAGAGGAGGCTGAGAAAGGGTTAGCATTGCCAATCAAGAAGTGCAAACAAGTGTACTGCAGCAATGGACATAGAAATAAGAAGGATTTGGTGTGTCCTTGAAGTGATCAGGTTCAGGTCCTAGGCTTGCAAGATATAATCTAGTAGTATGAATAAAAAAAATGCAAATACAATGACAGGATCACAAAGCTGCACATCGTTTCTATCGCCCATTTGTCCTCTAGTTATAGATTCACACAATCACTGAATCACAAAGCAAAATTCTAAAGATAATGCTTATTAACGTATTGGAAATAAAAAAGAATCTTAATCTTGCTCCTGGCATTGCATGAGGTAGAAGTACTTTCAAGATGTATTTTTGGCATCGTGAACTTGCTAATTATACCACATGAGGTCCAAATCATAAGAACTTCACGCATGGTGATTGTACAACAACAAATTATTACTCACTCATATAAGTCATCTCCCTTACAAGTTGCCATCTATTTTCAGTTGTTAGTCTATCATTCCCTTGCCAGCCAAACAGAACCATCTTTGGTACATTGGCAAAGTTCCACAGCACCAAAGTATTTCATAGAAATAAAAAATACTAGGCAGTATCCCGCGCGTTGCCGCGAGGTAAGGTTGTGTATGAAGTGTTTGAGTAATACTTATGAAATGTGTATGATCTGTTTTAAAAAACTATGCATTTTTTTTTGTTTTGTTTGGCAAATTATGTGGAATGTGTATGCTTTGTTATGAAATATTGGGCAATTTTTTTTCGTTGTGTTTAGCATATTATGATGAAGCCTGTTAAGTATTAGGAAAGGGGGGAAATGCGCGGAAAAAATTCTATCACTCCCTATGTTAGGAGAAAAAGCGTGGGAAAATACTTGGGCTCGGTACGTAGTAGGTAAGGAAGGGAAAAAAACACGGGGGAAAAATTTTTGCGGCAAATTATGTGGAATGTGTATGCTGCATGGCGGGGCTTGCACTGTTGGAACATGAACAGTGATCTGAGTCAGGAGGCTGGTATACAGCTTTAAGGAGAATGGTAGAATATTGTGCAAATATTTTGTTGTTGTTGTGTTTGGCATATTATGGTGAAGCCTGTTAAGTATTAGGAAAGAGGGAAAATGCGCAGAAAAAAATTTTGTCACTCAGTGTGGTAGGGGAAAAAGTGTGGGAAAAAACTTGGGCTTGGTACGTAGTAGGCAAGGAAGGGAAAAAACATGGGGAATTTTTTTTTTTGCGGTCCGGTATGTTAGGGCGAAATAAAATGGCATGGCGACTGTTCATGGGCACGGAGGAGAATGGTAGATGGCATGGGGTACTGTTCATGGGCATGGCATGGTATTGTTCATGGGCATGGCGGGGCTTGCACTGTTGGAACATGAACAGTGATCTGAGTCAGGAGGCTGGTACACAGCTTTAAGGAGAATGGTAGATCCGTCGGCTCTTATAACACTGCCTTTACAAAATTGTTTCATAGAGAGTTTCTTCTCCATAGCACTTTCAGCCACTACCTGAAACTACTAGTTCAGCCTCAGTGAAGTACAGCGTAAACATCAGTAGAAAACAAAAATCATTTCAGCTAGTGTGAGCTATGTAAAAGATCAGTTGGAATAAAACATATCGATAAATAAACTGGCTAGATAAAATGAAAAGCTAATTGGAATTTGATAGTATTAGCTTAATAAGTTCTACGACAAAGACCTATTCACAGAAGAAAAACAAAGTTAAGGTTAATCTTCAGCCATGTGCTAGGCAGAAGAAGAAACTAACAAACATAGCGCATTAAGGCCACAAGTAAAACCTAGCTCCTCCATACATAAGCTTAACTTAAACTTAGATTTTGAGCAGTCAGAAGTCACTTAATGGTTCTATTGCAGAAAGCCAGAAACTGAATTGAGAAAGCCTGCACAGTGGACAGCTGTTAAATGCTAGTGCGCATAAGTTGCAGTCCCACTGTCTGCCTAGTGCCTACAAGGCTACAACACAAAATGAGATACTAAAATTAAACTCTAGAGGGCACAATACCAGCACGAGCTGCAGCATAAGCATCTGCAAGGCCAGGAATAGAGTCCTTGTGACAGTGGATGAACTTCGATTTGAAAGTATCCTTCGCAGTATTGTCATATTGCCTGCATACCCTTTGCAGGGTTATTTCTTCATGGGTGGCTGTTCAGTATTGTCATATTGCCTACAGAGATTAATGTGGATTACCTTATTATTATTTTTTCAATCGATCATGCAATCATCAACGAAGGAGTTATCCAGCTCCAGAGATCTGGAAATCAGAAGCTGCTCAAAACAGAGGGTGCCAGTACTGTAAACCCATAATGCACAGTATTACATATAGGAGGAAAAACCTATAAATATCATGGACATTCTATAAAGAAATATTTAGAGAATTACTTCTTAAAATAAAAAAAAACTGAATAAAATGGTAACAAAAAAGTGACTTCGATTGAAGAACAATTGCCTCCCTTATTTGATGGCTTATTTACAGAAGTGGCATGTCCCCTGTATATGAGAGATCAATTTACAACTTAATCTTAGGCAGCAAGTCAAGACGATAGTACAAAGGGACATGTTCTCTCTCTATATATATTGTATGAAAAAAGAATGAACAAACAACAAATTAGTATTCCCTCATTCGAAGTCGTCTCCCTACAGCTTGCTGTTTATTTTCAGCTGTTAGCATCTCATTTCCTTACAAGTCAAAACAGATACCATCTCTGATCTCTGCTACATCGGCCGAGGTCCGCGGCACCCAAAACAATTATTAAATAGAAATCAAGAGTATATTTGGCCCTTACAACATTGCATTACCAAATTGTTTCATAGAGAGTTTCTTCACAGTAGTGATTTCGGCCGCTACCGGAAATGAGATGCTAACAGCTGAAAATAAACAGCAAGCTGTAGGGAGACGACTTCGAATGAGGGAATACTAATTTGTTGTTTGTTCATTCTTTTTTCATACAATATATATAGAGAGAGAACATGTCCCTTTGTACTATCGTCTTGACTTGCTGCCTAAGATTAAGTTGTAAATTGATCTCTCATATACAGGGGACATGCCACTTCTGTAAATAAGCCATCAAATAAGGGAGGCAATTGTTCTTCAATCGAAGTCACTTTTTTGTTACCATTTTATTCAGTTTTTTTTTATTTTAAGAAGTAATTCTCTAAATATTTCTTTTAGAATGTCCATGATATTTATAAGGTTTTTCCCTCCTATATGTAATACTGTGCATTATGGGTTTACAGTACTGGCACCCTCTGTTTTGAGCAGCTTCTGAATTTCCAGATCTCTGGAGCTGGATAACTCCTTCGTTGATGATTGCATGATCGATTGAAAAAATAATAATAAGGTAATCCACATTAATCTCTGTAGGCAATATGACAATACTGAACAGCCACCCATGAAGAAATAACCCTGCAAAGGGTATGCAGGCAATATGACAATACTGCGAAGGATACTTTCAAATCGAAGTTCATCCACTGTCACAAGGACTCTATTCCTGGCCTTGCAGATGCTTATGCTGCAGCTCGTGCTGGTATTGTGCCCTCTAGAGTTTAATTTTAGTATCTCATTTTGTGTTGTAGCCTTGTAGGCACTAGGCAGACAGTGGGACTGCAACTTATGCGCACTAGCATTTAACAGCTGTCCACTGTGCAGGCTTTCTCAATTCAGTTTCTGGCTTTCTGCAATAGAACCATTAAGTGACTTCTGACTGCTCAAAATCTAAGTTTAAGTTAAGCTTATGTATGGAGGAGCTAGGTTTTACTTGTGGCCTTAATGCGCTATGTTTGTTAGTTTCTTCTTCTGCCTAGCACATGGCTGAAGATTAACCTTAACTTTGTTTTTCTTCTGTGAATAGGTCTTTGTCGTAGAACTTATTAAGCTAATACTATCAAATTCCAATTAGCTTTTCATTTTATCTAGCCAGTTTATTTATCGATATGTTTTATTCCAACTGATCTTTTACATAGCTCACACTAGCTGAAATGATTTTTGTTTTCTACTGATGTTTACGCTGTACTTCACTGAGGCTGAACTAGTAGTTTCAGGTAGTGGCTGAAAGTGCTATGGAGAAGAAACTCTCTATGAAACAATTTTGTAAAGGCAGTGTTATAAGAGCCGACGGATCTACCATTCTCCTTAAAGCTGTGTACCAGCCTCCTGACTCAGATCACTGTTCATGTTCCAACAGTGCAAGCCCCGCCATGCCCATGAACAATACCATGCCATGCCCATGAACAGTACCCCATACCATCTACCATTCTCCTCCGTGCCCATGAACAGTCGCCATGCCATTTTATTTCGCCTAACATACCGGACCGCAAAAAAAAAAAATTCCCCATGTTTTTTCCCTTCCTTGCCTACTACGTACCAAGCCCAAGTTTTTTCCCACACTTTTTCCCCTACCACACTGAGTGACAAAATTTTTTTCTGCGCATTTTCCCTCTTTCCTAATACTTAACAGGCTTCACCATAATATGCCAAACACAACAACAACAAAATATTTGCACAATATTCTACCATTCTCCTTAAAGCTGTATACCAGCCTCCTGACTCAGATCACTGTTCATGTTCCAACAGTGCAAGCCCCGCCATGCAGCATACACATTCCACATAATTTGCCGCAAAAATTTTTCCCCCGTGTTTTTTTCCCTTCCTTACCTACTACGTACCGAGCCCAAGTATTTTCCCACGCTTTTTCTCCTAACATAGGGAGTGATAGAATTTTTTCCGCGCATTTCCCCCTTTCCTAATACTTAACAGGCTTCATCATAATATGCTAAACACAACGAAAAAAATTGCCCAATATTTCATAACAAAGCATACACATTCCACATAATTTGCCAAACAAAACAAAAAAAAATGCATAGTTTTTTAAAACAGATCATACACATTTCATAAGTATTACTCAAACACTTCATACACAACCTTACCTCGCGGCAACGCGCGGGATACTGCCTAGTATTTTTTATTTCTATGAAATACTTTGGTGCTGTGGAACTTTGCCAATGTACCAAAGATGGTTCTGTTTGGCTGGCAAGGGAATGATAGACTAACAACTGAAAATAGATGGCAACTTGTAAGGGAGATGACTTATATGAGTGAGTAATAATTTGTTGTTGTACAATCACCATGCGTGAAGTTCTTATGATTTGGACCTCATGTGGTATAATTAGCAAGTTCACGATGCCAAAAATACATCTTGAAAGTACTTCTACCTCATGCAATGCCAGGAGCAAGATTAAGATTCTTTTTTATTTCCAATACGTTAATAAGCATTATCTTTAGAATTTTGCTTTGTGATTCAGTGATTGTGTGAATCTATAACTAGAGGACAAATGGGCGATAGAAACGATGTGCAGCTTTGTGATCCTGTCATTGTATTTGCATTTTTTTTATTCATACTACTAGATTATATCTTGCAAGCCTAGGACCTGAACCTGATCACTTCAAGGACACACCAAATCCTTCTTATTTCTATGTCCATTGCTGCAGTACACTTGTTTGCACTTCTTGATTGGCAATGCTAACCCTTTCTCAGCCTCCTCTAACCAGTCTCTCCTCCACCCTGCATTTCCGTTGCCCTTCAGCCACGAATGGTAAATCCTTAAAACAACTCGCCGAATCACATGGTAGCTCGTGTCAGAGACGAACATCTAGCCTGTTGAAACTGAAGGTGGCTGCTAAAGTCATGGCAGAGCAGCCGGGCAGCTCCGCCTCTGCCGCCGTGACCGGAGGCGACGGCCAGGCGTCCCCGCACGAGAAGCTGCAGCAGCTGGAGATGCTGCTCGTCAAGATCCACAGCACGGTCCAGGTGTCTGCGAAGCACGCTGTCGAGAACACCTGGCTCGTCCTCCAGTGCCGCGAGGCGCTGAAGGAAGCCGCCTCGGAGGGCGACGAGGTGCTCGCCTTCTTCAGACGGCGCGCCATGGACGCCGGAGCCACCGGCGAGCTAGAGGAAGCTGCGTCTGCTGCTGCTCTGTTTTTGACGGGGAACGCTCTGTCCGGCGTGGGGCAGGGCATCCGCGACCGTGCAAACAATCTCTTCTCCGGCGACGAGGACACGGAGAGGCTGAACGTGGCCGTGGAGACGCTACAGCAGCTCTCGCCGGACGTCGCGGAGGTCATATGCTTGCTCCAGCTCGAGATCTTGCCTAAGATAGAGCAGAGCTGGCCGGCGACGAGAAAGAGGCCGTTGCCACCTGTGCTACTACCACCACAGGTCGTGGAACGGAGGCCACAGAATCCTGCTACACGGGCATGGCCGATGATCATCAGGGTTGCACAACGTCGACCGGCGCCGGAGGGACGGCTGGGCAGGATAAAGGAAGCGATCCAGGGACGGCGGCCGATGGAAGCGTGGATCGCCGACACGCCGGAGTACAGGGACTACCAGGCCTGGGTCGCGCTGCTGCGAAGGCTCTCGCCGCTCGTGGCGGGTGGCAGGATCGGCTGGGCCGTCAAGATGATGTTGCACCGGGACGTGGAAGCCTCGGGAGCGCAAACGCTGGCAGGCGATGAAGTGCACCGTTTCGTGCGAAGCCTCGAGATGTTGGCAGGCGATGCGGAAAGCTTCGGCGGTTTGGTGGCGCTGTGGCCTTGGGACATCACCGTCCGCTAACAAGCTCTTGCCGGTGCGAAGCGGAACGCGGCCTGGCCGGCCTCGCCCGTGAGCAGGCGGCGCATGTGCTGGTGGCCATGTCCACCGCCAGCTGCGCCGCCACGGTCGCCTTGTCGCGCGGGACAGCGAGACGTACAGCCGTACAGGGACTCTGTGTCAAAGGGGGCAGATTGCTCTGTGTAAAGAGTGATAGATTCAGAAATTCAAGTAATCAATTTATGGCAACTTGGTGATCAACTCTGGAAAATCAAAAACCACCTAGGCTCCACTGTTATGCAAATCTGTGAAGAAACCGTTCGCTGGGATTCATTCCCATGTAACCGAACACTAGCATTGTTAGCATAGGAGATGAACAGTCTGCTCCACCAGGTTGCCGGCCTGCTCGCAGGCACGGAAAAATTAATGTAGCTGTAAATATTTTATATTGGGGTACAGTATTATAGTTACATAGCTATACAATAATATTCCTATATACCAGAAAAAGTCCCATATCATTAAGCTGCACCCATGGGCAGGCACGCGTCTGGCAGCTGCGCAGGCGGCGGGCAAGATGGAGAACTCCGAGCCCGAGGCACGTGGACGGGCGGCTGGCAAGGCGGAAAACTCCCCCGAGGCACCTGGCTCACGACAACACACGGGCGCCGAGGCAACATGGAGGCGATGGAGACTGACGCACGAGTTCGCGGGAGAGCAGCAGCTCGAGGTCAGTCACGCACGAGAAAGACGACGGGTCGACGGCGGAGCTGAAGGACCGACGGGTTCATGGCGAGCTCGTGCCTGCGTGTGTGCGGTGTCGTGGGCTTAGATGGGCCACTCGACTGGCTGTCGTGAGCGGCCCGTGCGGCTTGCAAGGTGAGTTTCGTGAGGTTGCCGTTGGATCGTCACGGACGGCGCAGATGCAGCGACTGCAGAGAGACGTCGCCGAGCCCGACTTCAGAGGATCTCGTTCCTCGCCGCGGCGCTTAGGTCGTCGGCCGCAGTTGAGGAGGACCAGACACCCTTTTTTTTTTCGTGTGTGGACTGTGCTGTGCAATCTCGCAAACTGGTTAGCGGGCCGGGCTACCGCTCGGCTCTGTGGCCGATCGCCGATGGACTGTTTGCGTTTTTCACTCAAAAACTCTCGTAAGGTCGTTTCTCATTCTTTACTAAATATTTCTGTCCACTCAAAAAAAACTAAATATTTCAGAGAAATAATTAATGAATGTGTGCAGCTTAATGATATGGGACTTTTTCTGGTATATAGGAATATTATTGTATAGCTATGTAACTATAATACTGTACCCCAATATAAAATATTTACAGCTACATTAATTTTTCCGTGCCTGCGAGCAGGCCGGCAACCTGGTGGAGCAGACTGTTCATCTCCTATGCTAACAATGCTAGTGTTCGGTTACATGGGAATGAATCCCAGCGAACGGTTTCTTCACAGATTTGCATAACAGTGGAGCCTAGGTGGTTTTTGATTTTCCAGAGTTGATCACCAAGTTGCCATAAATTGATTACTTGAATTTCTGAATCTATCACTCTTTACACAGAGCAATCTGCCCCCTTTGACACAGAGTCCCTGTACGGCTGTACGTCTCGCTGTCCCGCGCGACAAGGCGACCGTGGCGGCGCAGCTGGCGGTGGACATGGCCACCAGCACATGCGCCGCCTGCTCACGGGCGAGGCCGGCCAGGCCGCGTTCCGCTTCGCACCGGCAAGAGCTTGTTAGCGGACGGTGATGTCCCAAGGCCACAGCGCCACCAAACCGCCGAAGCTTTCCGCATCGCCTGCCAACATCTCGAGGCTTCGCACGAAACGGTGCACTTCATCGCCTGCCAGCGTTTGCGCTCCCGAGGCTTCCACGTCCCGGTGCAACATCATCTTGACGGCCCAGCCGATCCTGCCACCCGCCACGAGCGGCGAGAGCCTTCGCAGCAGCGCGACCCAGGCCTGGTAGTCCCTGTACTCCGGCGTGTCGGCGATCCACGCTTCCATCGGCCGCCGTCCCTGGATCGCTTCCTTTATCCTGCCCAGCCGTCCCTCCGGCGCCGGTCGACGTTGTGCAACCCTGATGATCATCGGCCATGCCCGTGTAGCAGGATTCTGTGGCCTCCGTTCCACGACCTGTGGTGGTAGTAGCACAGGTGGCAACGGCCTCTTTCTCGTCGCCGGCCAGCTCTGCTCTATCTTAGGCAAGATCTCGAGCTGGAGCAAGCATATGACCTCCGCGACGTCCGGCGAGAGCTGCTGTAGCGTCTCCACGGCCACGTTCAGCCTCTCCGTGTCCTCGTCGCCGGAGAAGAGATTGTTTGCACGGTCGCGGATGCCCTGCCCCACGCCGGACAGAGCGTTCCCCGTCAAAAACAGAGCAGCAGCAGACGCAGCTTCCTCTAGCTCGCCGGTGGCTCCGGCGTCCATGGCGCGCCGTCTGAAGAAGGCGAGCACCTCGTCGCCCTCCGAGGCGGCTTCCTTCAGCGCCTCGCGGCACTGGAGGACGAGCCAGGTGTTCTCGACAGCGTGCTTCGCAGACACCTGGACCGTGCTGTGGATCTTGACGAGCAGCATCTCCAGCTGCTGCAGCTTCTCGTGCGGGGACGCCTGGCCGTCGCCTCCGGTCACGGCGGCAGAGGCGGAGCTGCCCGGCTGCTCTGCCATGACTTTAGCAGCCACCTTCAGTTTCAACAGGCTAGATGTTCGTCTCTGACACGAGCTACCATGTGATTCGGCGAGTTGTTTTAAGGATTTACCATTCGTGGCTGAAGGGCAACGGAAATGCAGGGTGGAGGAGAGACTGGTTAGAGGAGGCTGAGAAAGGGTTAGCATTGCCAATCAAGAAGTGCAAACAAGTGTACTGCAGCAATGGACATAGAAATAAGAAGGATTTGGTGTGTCCTTGAAGTGATCAGGTTCAGGTCCTAGGCTTGCAAGATATAATCTAGTAGTATGAATAAAAAAAATGCAAATACAATGACAGGATCACAAAGCTGCACATCGTTTCTATCGCCCATTTGTCCTCTAGTTATAGATTCACACAATCACTGAATCACAAAGCAAAATTCTAAAGATAATGCTTATTAACGTATTGGAAATAAAAAAGAATCTTAATCTTGCTCCTGGCATTGCATGAGGTAGAAGTACTTTCAAGATGTATTTTTGGCATCGTGAACTTGCTAATTATACCACATGAGGTCCAAATCATAAGAACTTCACGCATGGTGATTGTACAACAACAAATTATTACTCACTCATATAAGTCATCTCCCTTACAAGTTGCCATCTATTTTCAGTTGTTAGTCTATCATTCCCTTGCCAGCCAAACAGAACCATCTTTGGTACATTGGCAAAGTTCCACAGCACCAAAGTATTTCATAGAAATAAAAAATACTAGGCAGTATCCCGCGCGTTGCCGCGAGGTAAGGTTGTGTATGAAGTGTTTGAGTAATACTTATGAAATGTGTATGATCTGTTTTAAAAAACTATGCATTTTTTTTGTTTTGTTTGGCAAATTATGTGGAATGTGTATGCTTTGTTATGAAATATTGGGCAATTTTTTTTCGTTGTGTTTAGCATATTATGATGAAGCCTGTTAAGTATTAGGAAAGGGGGGAAATGCGCGGAAAAAATTCTATCACTCCCTATGTTAGGAGAAAAAGCGTGGGAAAATACTTGGGCTCGGTACGTAGTAGGTAAGGAAGGGAAAAAAACACGGGGGAAAAATTTTTGCGGCAAATTATGTGGAATGTGTATGCTGCATGGCGGGGCTTGCACTGTTGGAACATGAACAGTGATCTGAGTCAGGAGGCTGGTATACAGCTTTAAGGAGAATGGTAGAATATTGTGCAAATATTTTGTTGTTGTTGTGTTTGGCATATTATGGTGAAGCCTGTTAAGTATTAGGAAAGAGGGAAAATGCGCAGAAAAAAATTTTGTCACTCAGTGTGGTAGGGGAAAAAGTGTGGGAAAAAACTTGGGCTTGGTACGTAGTAGGCAAGGAAGGGAAAAAACATGGGGAATTTTTTTTTTTTGCGGTCCGGTATGTTAGGCGAAATAAAATGGCATGGCGACTGTTCATGGCACGGAGGAGAATGGTAGATGGTATGGGGTACTGTTCATGGGCATGGCATGGTATTGTTCATGGGCATGGCGGGGCTTGCACTGTTGGAACATGAACAGTGATCTGAGTCAGGAGGCTGGTACACAGCTTTAAGGAGAATGGTAGATCCGTCGGCTCTTATAACACTGCCTTTACAAAATTGTTTCATAGAGAGTTTCTTCTCCATAGCACTTTCAGCCACTACCTGAAACTACTAGTTCAGCCTCAGTGAAGTACAGCGTAAACATCAGTAGAAAACAAAAATCATTTCAGCTAGTGTGAGCTATGTAAAAGATCAGTTGGAATAAAACATATCGATAAATAAACTGGCTAGATAAAATGAAAAGCTAATTGGAATTTGATAGTATTAGCTTAATAAGTTCTACGACAAAGACCTATTCACAGAAGAAAAACAAAGTTAAGGTTAATCTTCAGCCATGTGCTAGGCAGAAGAAGAAACTAACAAACATAGCGCATTAAGGCCACAAGTAAAACCTAGCTCCTCCATACATAAGCTTAACTTAAACTTAGATTTTGAGCAGTCAGAAGTCACTTAATGGTTCTATTGCAGAAAGCCAGAAACTGAATTGAGAAAGCCTGCACAGTGGACAGCTGTTAAATGCTAGTGCGCATAAGTTGCAGTCCCACTGTCTGCCTAGTGCCTACAAGGCTACAACACAAAATGAGATACTAAAATTAAACTCTAGAGGGCACAATACCAGCACGAGCTGCAGCATAAGCATCTGCAAGGCCAGGAATAGAGTCCTTGTGACAGTGGATGAACTTCGATTTGAAAGTATCCTTCGCAGTATTGTCATATTGCCTGCATACCCTTTGCAGGGTTATTTCTTCATGGGTGGCTGTTCAGTATTGTCATATTGCCTACAGAGATTAATGTGGATTACCTTATTATTATTTTTTCAATCGATCATGCAATCATCAACGAAGGAGTTATCCAGCTCCAGAGATCTGGAAATTCAGAAGCTGCTCAAAACAGAGGGTGCCAGTACTGTAAACCCATAATGCACAGTATTACATATAGGAGGAAAAACCTTATAAATATCATGGACATTCTATAAAGAAATATTTAGAGAATTACTTCTTAAAATAAAAAAAAACTGAATAAAATGGTAACAAAAAAGTGACTTCGATTGAAGAACAATTGCCTCCCTTATTTGATGGGCTTATTTACAGAAGTGGCATGTCCCCTGTATATGAGAGATCAATTTACAACTTAATCTTAGGCAGCAAGTCAAGACGATAGTACAAAGGGACATGTTCTCTCTCTATATATATTGTATGAAAAAAGAATGAACAAACAACAAATTAGTATTCCCTCATTCGAAGTCGTCTCCCTACAGCTTGCTGTTTATTTTCAGCTGTTAGCATCTCATTTCCTTACAAGTCAAACAGATACCATCTACCATTCTCCTCCGTGCCCATGAACAGTCGCCATGCCATTTTATTTCGCCTAACATACCGGACCGCAAAAAAAAAAAATTCCCCATGTTTTTTCCCTTCCTTGCCTACTACGTACCAAGCCCAAGTTTTTTCCCACACTTTTTCCCCTACCACACTGAGTGACAAAATTTTTTTCTGCGCATTTTCCCTCTTTCCTAATACTTAACAGGCTTCACCATAATATGCCAAACACAACAACAACAAAATATTTGCACAATATTCTACCATTCTCCTTAAAGCTGTATACCAGCCTCCTGACTCAGATCACTGTTCATGTTCCAACAGTGCAAGCCCCGCCATGCAGCATACACATTCCACATAATTTGCCGCAAAAATTTTTCCCCCGTGTTTTTTTCCCTTCCTTACCTACTACGTACCGAGCCCAAGTATTTTCCCACGCTTTTTCTCCTAACATAGGGAGTGATAGAATTTTTTCCGCGCATTTCCCCCCTTTCCTAATACTTAACAGGCTTCATCATAATATGCTAAACACAACA
>JAHUYU010003621.1:0-17347 GCA_030439765.1 Tripidium arundinaceum | reverse complement strand
TAGTTTTTATATATGTTGAGGTATTCTTTTTATTCTTGATGGTGTTCTTGATATTATCTGATTGATACTCCTAGTCTTTATTGCGTAATATGCACCTGCGATCTGTAAATGTAAAGTTGTTACAATGAAGAGTGGGGAACAAACAGTCTCAGATTTGCTTCCTCTTCGGGTTATGTATAAAACCTAGAACAACTGTTAATCATGCCGATTGGCTAAAGTTGTTTGGAGAGGGATTCACAATACTGTACTATGTCGACATAGACGAGCAAAAACTGAAGCTAAACTGTTCTACTTGTTTAGTGCTTTTAGCTCACATATTTTACTGATCCTTCTCGTTCAGTGAGTGTCTGGTATCCCGTGAACGAGTTAAACCGTGAATTCTCTGTATGAGATGGTGTATCATTGTTGATATGGGGCTGACTTGCTCTGTACACAACTTCCTTGATTGACAAATTTGTTTCAGGAATTTCTGAAAGTTCCAGATTTTGAAGCTTCTCAGGATCAAGAAACTTCAGGCATGCTGTAAATGCAGCAATGATTTAATTATAAGCAAAGTGCATGTCTTAGTTTTTGTATTGTGACTTCGTGAGATTCTACAAGTGCAAAGAAGGAAAGCAAGAGAAAAGGAAACGAAACTTTGCTATAACCATAAGAAACCAGAAGGATCAGTAAAATATGTGAGCTAAAAGCACTAAACAAGTAGAACAGTTTAGCTTCAGTTTTTGCTCGTCTATGTCGACATAGTACAGTATTGTGAATCCCTCTCCAAACAACTTTAGCCAATCGGCATGATTAACAGTTGTTCTAGGTTTTATACATAACCCGAAGAGGAAGCAAATCTGAGACTGTTTGTTCCCCACTCTTCATTGTAACAACTTTACATTTACAGATCGCAGGTGCATATTACGCAATAAAGACTAGGAGTATCAATCAGATAATATCAAGAACACCATCAAGAATAAAAAGAATACCTCAACATATATAAAACTAACAATGGAACTAAGCAGGTCTACATTTGTACCCTAATAAAAAAATCACTTTACTGTAAACAAACAGACAACTGAACTAACGCATTCCCGAATTAAAAGCACCAAACAAATCATTATACTAAGATGCGGTTCTATCGACAGGAATTATAAGGGTTTATCCAGTGTGGGCTTACACTTCCTGGCGCCATCAGCGGCGCGGGCGTTGCGGGAGAGGCGACTGATGTCTGCGAAGGATGGCGGAGGCAGTGTGGACGATCGGGAAGGCGTGAGGCGGTAGGACTCGTAGAGGAGGAGGGATACGGCGAGGGCGGCGAGGAGGAGCGGCACGCCCAGCCGCGCGGCGCGGAAGAGGATGCGGCGGCGGCGTGCCGAAGCGGAGACGGGGCCACGGGAGCGCTTGCGGCGGACGCGGACGCGCACCTTACCGGTGGCCTCGTCGTCGTCGGAGACGGAGATGGAGATGCCTTGGATCAGCGACGACGACGACGGCATGGCCGGAGCCCGGAGCTGCGGGGAGTGGGCACGGAGGGGGAGGGCCGGTTGCCTCCACTGGTGTCCGTGTCCAAGGTGCTTTGGGTTGGGTTGGGTTGGGTTGGGCTGCGCCATTACGGATGGTATGCTTTTGGGTTGGGTTGGGCTGCGTCATTCCGGACGGTATGCTTTGGCCCACGCGGTGTTTTTCTGTGTTTTTTTCTCTCTTGGCATTTTTATGCCCATCATGAGCAGTTTTTTTTTCCTGTGTTTTATTTGTAGTAATTGCTAACGATTTGTTAGCTAATGAGTAAAGGTTGCCCAGTTTCAAAAAAAAAAAAAAACCAGGAGTGCTAAAAACGAGCAGATCATGATTCACCGGCTTCCATTCTTCATCTTAAGAAAAAAATCTGCCATTTTCATGGGAGAAAGTTTATACAGCTATTGGGACACTATTTTTCATACTAAAGAAGTAAAGAATGTTAATCTGGTGTTTTGTGCAAATCGAGTTAACATCCGTTCTTTAAAGAGCACTTTACTCTTGCTAGTCTGCTGATTACAAGTTCGCCCAATGCAGAATATACCAACAGAGTTGGAGAGCAAACTCAAGAAATTTGCTTCACGAAAAGCATACTACAGATATATCGCGTCCATTAAAGAATTTGCACAGCAGTTGACAGAAGAAAAAAAAAGACCTCTGTGGAAGTGGCAATAGACTGCAACAAGCGAACATCCTCAACGCTTTGAGAACTGGGGCCGCTTGCGTGCCTTCTTGAGACCAGCCTTCTTCCTTT
This sequence comes from Tripidium arundinaceum, assembly GCA_030439765.1. Taxonomy (NCBI): domain Eukaryota; kingdom Viridiplantae; phylum Streptophyta; class Magnoliopsida; order Poales; family Poaceae; genus Tripidium; species Tripidium arundinaceum. The sequence continues at coordinate 15,093 of JAHUYU010003621.1, read as the reverse complement.
CAACAATACGGGTGTCCCTAGTCAGCAAACCTTCTGACTTCAGAGGAACTCTGTTGGCATTGCTGATCTTGACCAACGCACGGGCAACGCCAAGGCATATTGCCTGGGCCTGGCCTGAGAGACCACCCCCATGTACTTTCACAAAGACGTCAAAGTTGTTCTCAAACCCTAGAGTCATCAAGGGTACCTTGCAGTACTCCATCCACATTGGATTTCCCTGCAGATACTCCTGCATATTTCGAAAAAATTCAGTAAGCACAGTTGATCAAATAAACATCTTCAACTAGATTAGTTGACTTGATTGAAGTTGCGCTTTCAGTTCACATTAATAGGTGTGTTGTGTTGTATACTTGTGCAAACCAGCCTGATGAGGAAGTCGCTGGAAATGAACCTCTACGTCAGTGGTATGTAATCCTTCAGGCATTTACGAAGTTTATAAACTGACACCACAGTTTGCATTATCTATCCAAATTGCAGATAATATCATGACTGCAATGCAACTGCTTTCTGAAACAGACAAAGATTTGTTCTGGGTGCTCCCAGTCCCTCCGGTCTTTCGTGAAAAGGATCAGAGATCAGATAGACAGCACTGAATTTGCACAAAAATTGTGTCCACAGTTCAGACCATGACGGACTCAAATATTTTCTTCCGCAAGCAACTGAAAAATGGAATTCAAATACTTTCAGCAAACTAGAAATAACCACAAGGACCAGCAGGCCAAATGACAGCTGCCTCAGTGCCTCCTGCCTTTGAAGTTGACAAAACCAACAAAGATAATGCAAAGAGCCGCATAGCTGCTGCCAAGATAGATCTTATATCCAAACTTTGCAAGGTAAATACACTAACCTTGTAAAATGATCCAAAATTTGAAGTAAAACTATAAATAAGCTAACCACTTTGTCATTCTCGCCAATTTATTTGTTTTTAAAAGTTTACTTCAGCTTGCCAGTTATTCCCTACTACTTTTTTAACTGGAAGCTTTCCATTCCATGTTATCGCCATTTTTGAACTATCCTCATAGTGAGAAGTAATTATTTTTATTGTAGCTGTCAAGTTCCAACTTGATATCTACATTATGTAACCTCGCAACCATAGCAGTAGGGGTCGCTAAAGCAACCGTTGTCACTAGCGTAATGATGCTTTCTTACACGGTTGCACTTGCCAATGTCTTTCAAAGCTAAGGTCTTTCGAACATAGGATTTTTTATGTTTTGTTTTTCCATTAAAATAAATTGATTCCTGTGAAGTCTCTATCTACACGATTTATATGAAACTTCTGCGTTCCAAAGGGGTTCTAAAGCTAAATTGGGAGAATTGGGGTTCACCATGAAGGTTTAGCCAGGGCCCAGGGGTCTGCACAAACACCAATGATCTACCACGATTTGGGAAATAAACCGTAAAAAATGTTATGAATTTCCTAGTAAGCGGGTTCTTCCCTTGCCTAATCTGGACCCTTGGCTTCCGGTCCAACGGTGGAGACCCGCCGAGTGCTGCCACTGTTTGCTCCACCTGCACAGCGCAGCGTTAGCTTTATCCCCTTCGCCGCGACGCTCCCTATCCACAGCGCCCGCTCGCCCATCAGCCTACGCCGCCACGCCGAAGCATGGCGCTCTCCGTCTCCTCCCTCGCCGCCGCCCTCTCCCACCTCTCCCTCCCATCGACCTCCACCTCCAAGCCCCACCCGGCCCCGCTCCTGCGCCTGCGCTCCACCTCCCGCCGCGCCGCCAGCCTCGCGCTCCGCGCCTCCGCGGCCGAGGCCGCCGAGCCGTCCGAGGCGGACCTGCCCGTGGAGGAGGTGGTGGCCGTCGAGGAGGAGGCGGAGGAGGATGCGCTGTCGGGAATCGCGCTGAGGAAGTATGTGAAGCAGCGGCTGCCGGGCGGGTTCGCGGCGCAGCGGATCACCGCCACGGGCCGCCGCAAGACGGCCATCGCCCGCGTCGTGCTCCAGGAGGGCACCGGCAAGGTCTTCATCAACTTCCGCGACGCTAAGGTGCCTGTCCCAGCGACTCAATCCCAGAAATGCACGCACTGATTACACCGATGTCGCTCCATTGTGTTGTTTGGGCTTGGGCCGCATTGCAATCTGTAGAACACCTTAGAATTTCAGGAGACGAACTAAACCGTTGTGGTCAAAATCGTGCAGCACAAATTATTATTACTGATATCTGCCAATGTGCTTATTACGTACTACTTCTAGTAGTAACAACAAAGACACTGAAGCTTGGATGCCTGGCATTAGGACTTCTGAAAGAAATGTGGAAGAAGTACCAAAACGAAAATGGCGATAACATGGAATGGAAAGCTTCCAGTTAAAAAAGTAGTAGGGAATAACTGGCAAGCTGAAGTAAACTTTTAAAAACAAATAAATTGGCGAGAATGACAAAGTGGTTAGCTTATTTATAGTTTTACTTCAAATTTTGGATCATTTTACAAGGTTAGTGTATTTACCTTGCAAAGTTTGGATATAAGATCTATCTTGGCAGCAGCTATGCGGCTCTTTGCATTATCTTTGTTGGTTTTGTCAACTTCAAAGGCAGGAGGCACTGAGGCAGCTGTCATTTGGCCTGCTGGTCCTTGTGGTTATTTCTAGTTTGCTGAAAGTATTTGAATTCCATTTTTCAGTTGCTTGCGGAAGAAAATATTTGAGTCCGTCATGGTCTGAACTGTGGACACAATTTTTGTGCAAATTCAGTGCTGTCTATCTGATCTCTGATCCTTTTCACGAAAGACCGGAGGGACTGGGAGCACCCAGAACAAATCTTTGTCTGTTTCAGAAAGCAGTTGCATTGCAGTCATGATATTATCTGCAATTTGGATAGATAATGCAAACTGTGGTGTCAGTTTATAAACTTCGTAAATGCCTGAAGGATTACATACCACTGACGTAGAGGTTCATTTCCAGCGACTTCCTCATCAGGCTGGTTTGCACAAGTATACAACACAACACACCTATTAATGTGAACTGAAAGCGCAACTTCAATCAAGTCAACTAATCTAGTTGAAGATGTTTATTTGATCAACTGTGCTTACTGAATTTTTTCGAAATATGCAGGAGTATCTGCAGGGAAATCCAATGTGGATGGAGTACTGCAAGGTACCCTTGATGACTCTAGGGTTTGAGAACAACTTTGACGTCTTTGTGAAAGTACATGGGGGTGGTCTCTCAGGCCAGGCCCAGGCAATATGCCTTGGCGTTGCCCGTGCGTTGGTCAAGATCAGCAATGCCAACAGAGTTCCTCTGAAGTCAGAAGGTTTGCTGACTAGGGACACCCGTATTGTTGAAAGGAAGAAGGCTGGTCTCAAGAAGGCACGCAAGCGGCCCCAGTTCTCAAAGCGTTGAGGATGTTCGCTTGTTGCAGTCTATTGCCACTTCCACAGAGGTCTTTTTTTTTCTTCTGTCAACTGCTGTGCAAATTCTTTAATGGACGCGATATATCTGTAGTATGCTTTTCGTGAAGCAAATTTCTTGAGTTTGCTCTCCAACTCTGTTGGTATATTCTGCATTGGGCGAACTTGTAATCAGCAGACTAGCAAGAGTAAAGTGCTCTTTAAAGAACGGATGTTAACTCGATTTGCACAAAACACCAGATTAACATTCTTTACTTCTTTAGTATGAAAAATAGTGTCCCAATAGCTGTATAAACTTTCTCCCATGAAAATGGCAGATTTTTTTCTTAAGATGAAGAATGGAAGCCGGTGAATCATGATCTGCTCGTTTTTAGCACTCCTGGTTTTTTTTTTTTTGAAACTGGGCAACCTTTACTCATTAGCTAACAAATCGTTAGCAATTACTACAAATAAAACACAGGAAAAAAAAACTGCTCATGATGGGCATAAAAATGCCAAGAGAGAAAAAAACACAGAAAAACACCGCGTGGGCCAAAGCATACCGTCCGGAATGACGCAGCCCAACCCAACCCAAAAGCATACCATCCGTAATGGCGCAGCCCAACCCAACCCAACCCAACCCAAAGCACCTTGGACACGGACACCAGTGGAGGCAACCGGCCCTCCCCCTCCGTGCCCACTCCCCGCAGCTCCGGGCTCCGGCCATGCCGTCGTCGTCGTCGCTGATCCAAGGCATCTCCATCTCCGTCTCCGACGACGACGAGGCCACCGGTAAGGTGCGCGTCCGCGTCCGCCGCAAGCGCTCCCGTGGCCCCGTCTCCGCTTCGGCACGCCGCCGCCGCATCCTCTTCCGCGCCGCGCGGCTGGGCGTGCCGCTCCTCCTCGCCGCCCTCGCCGTATCCCTCCTCCTCTACGAGTCCTACCGCCTCACGCCTTCCCGATCGTCCACACTGCCTCCGCCATCCTTCGCAGACATCAGTCGCCTCTCCCGCAACGCCCGCGCCGCTGATGGCGCCAGGAAGTGTAAGCCCACACTGGATAAACCCTTATAATTCCTGTCGATAGAACCGCATCTTAGTATAATGATTTGTTTGGTGCTTTTAATTCGGGAATGCGTTAGTTCAGTTGTCTGTTTGTTTACAGTAAAGTGATTTTTTTATTAGGGTACAAATGTAGACCTGCTTAGTTCCATTGTTAGTTTTATATATGTTGAGGTATTCTTTTTATTCTTGATGGTGTTCTTGATATTATCTGATTGATACTCCTAGTCTTTATTGCGTAATATGCACCTGCGATCTGTAAATGTAAAGTTGTTACAATGAAGAGTGGGGAACAAACAGTCTCAGATTTGCTTCCTCTTCGGGTTATGTATAAAACCTAGAACAACTGTTAATCATGCCGATTGGCTAAAGTTGTTTGGAGAGGGATTCACAATACTGTACTATGTCGACATAGACGAGCAAAAACTGAAGCTAAACTGTTCTACTTGTTTAGTGCTTTTAGCTCACATATTTTACTGATCCTTCTGGTTTCTTATGGTTATAGCAAAGTTTCGTTTCCTTTTCTCTTGCTTTCCTTCTTTGCACTTGTAGAATCTCACGAAGTCACAATACAAAAACTAAGACATGCACTTTGCTTATAATTAAATCATTGCTGCATTTACAGCATGCCTGAAGTTTCTTGATCCTGAGAAGCTTCAAAATCTGGAACTTTCAGAAATTCCTGAAACAAATTTGTCAATCAAGGAAGTTGTGTACAGAGCAAGTCAGCCCCATATCAACAATGATACACCATCTCATACAGAGAATTCACGGTTTAACTCGTTCACGGGATACCAGACACTCACTGAACGAGAAGGATCAGTAAAATATGTGAGCTAAAAGCACTAAACAAGTAGAACAGTTTAGCTTCAGTTTTTGCTCGTCTATGTCGACATAGTACAGTATTGTGAATCCCTCTCCAAACAACTTTAGCCAATCGGCATGATTAACAGTTGTTCTAGGTTTTATACATAACCCGAAGAGGAAGCAAATCTGAGACTGTTTGTTCCCCACTCTTCATTGTAACAACTTTACATTTACAGATCGCAGGTGCATATTACGCAATAAAGACTAGGAGTATCAATCAGATAATATCAAGAACACCATCAAGAATAAAAAGAATACCTCAACATATATAAAACTAACAATGGAACTAAGCAGGTCTACATTTGTACCCTAATAAAAAAATCACTTTACTGTAAACAAACAGACAACTGAACTAACGCATTCCCGAATTAAAAGCACCAAACAAATCATTATACTAAGATGCGGTTCTATCGACAGGAATTATAAGGGTTTATCCAGTGTGGGCTTACACTTCCTGGCGCCATCAGCGGCGCGGGCGTTGCGGGAGAGGCGACTGATGTCTGCGAAGGATGGCGGAGGCAGTGTGGACGATCGGGAAGGCGTGAGGCGGTAGGACTCGTAGAGGAGGAGGGATACGGCGAGGGCGGCGAGGAGGAGCGGCACGCCCAGCCGCGCGGCGCGGAAGAGGATGCGGCGGCGGCGTGCCGAAGCGGAGACGGGGCCACGGGAGCGCTTGCGGCGGACGCGGACGCGCACCTTACCGGTGGCCTCGTCGTCGTCGGAGACGGAGATGGAGATGCCTTGGATCAGCGACGACGACGACGGCATGGCCGGAGCCCGGAGCTGCGGGGAGTGGGCACGGAGGGGGAGGGCCGGTTGCCTCCACTGGTGTCCGTGTCCAAGGTGCTTTGGGTTGGGTTGGGTTGGGTTGGGCTGCGCCATTACGGATGGTATGCTTTTGGGTTGGGTTGGGCTGCGTCATTCCGGACGGTATGCTTTGGCCCACGCGGTGTTTTTCTGTGTTTTTTTCTCTCTTGGCATTTTTATGCCCATCATGAGCAGTTTTTTTTTCCTGTGTTTTATTTGTAGTAATTGCTAACGATTTGTTAGCTAATGAGTAAAGGTTGCCCAGTTTCAAAAAAAAAAAACCAGGAGTGCTAAAAACGAGCAGATCATGATTCACCGGCTTCCATTCTTCATCTTAAGAAAAAAATCTGCCATTTTCATGGGAGAAAGTTTATACAGCTATTGGGACACTATTTTTCATACTAAAGAAGTAAAGAATGTTAATCTGGTGTTTTGTGCAAATCGAGTTAACATCCGTTCTTTAAAGAGCACTTTACTCTTGCTAGTCTGCTGATTACAAGTTCGCCCAATGCAGAATATACCAACAGAGTTGGAGAGCAAACTCAAGAAATTTGCTTCACGAAAAGCATACTACAGATATATCGCGTCCATTAAAGAATTTGCACAGCAGTTGACAGAAGAAAAAAAAAGACCTCTGTGGAAGTGGCAATAGACTGCAACAAGCGAACATCCTCAACGCTTTGAGAACTGGGGCCGCTTGCGTGCCTTCTTGAGACCAGCCTTCTTCCTTTCAACAATACGGGTGTCCCTAGTCAGCAAACCTTCTGACTTCAGAGGAACTCTGTTGGCATTGCTGATCTTGACCAACGCACGGGCAACGCCAAGGCATATTGCCTGGGCCTGGCCTGAGAGACCACCCCCATGTACTTTCACAAAGACGTCAAAGTTGTTCTCAAACCCTAGAGTCATCAAGGGTACCTTGCAGTACTCCATCCACATTGGATTTCCCTGCAGATACTCCTGCATATTTCGAAAAAATTCAGTAAGCACAGTTGATCAAATAAACATCTTCAACTAGATTAGTTGACTTGATTGAAGTTGCGCTTTCAGTTCACATTAATAGGTGTGTTGTGTTGTATACTTGTGCAAACCAGCCTGATGAGGAAGTCGCTGGAAATGAACCTCTACGTCAGTGGTATGTAATCCTTCAGGCATTTACGAAGTTTATAAACTGACACCACAGTTTGCATTATCTATCCAAATTGCAGATAATATCATGACTGCAATGCAACTGCTTTCTGAAACAGACAAAGATTTGTTCTGGGTGCTCCCAGTCCCTCCGGTCTTTCGTGAAAAGGATCAGAGATCAGATAGACAGCACTGAATTTGCACAAAAATTGTGTCCACAGTTCAGACCATGACGGACTCAAATATTTTCTTCCGCAAGCAACTGAAAAATGGAATTCAAATACTTTCAGCAAACTAGAAATAACCACAAGGACCAGCAGGCCAAATGACAGCTGCCTCAGTGCCTCCTGCCTTTGAAGTTGACAAAACCAACAAAGATAATGCAAAGAGCCGCATAGCTGCTGCCAAGATAGATCTTATATCCAAACTTTGCAAGGTAAATACACTAACCTTGTAAAATGATCCAAAATTTGAAGTAAAACTATAAATAAGCTAACCACTTTGTCATTCTCGCCAATTTATTTGTTTTTAAAAGTTTACTTCAGCTTGCCAGTTATTCCCTACTACTTTTTTAACTGGAAGCTTTCCATTCCATGTTATCGCCATTTTCGTTTTGGTACTTCTAGTAGTAACAACAAAGACACTGAAGCTTGGATGCCTGGCATTAGGACTTCTGAAAGAAATGTGGAAGAAGTACCAAAACGAAAATGGCGATAACATGGAATGGAAAGCTTCCAGTTAAAAAAGTAGTAGGGAATAACTGGCAAGCTGAAGTAAACTTTTAAAAACAAATAAATTGGCGAGAATGACAAAGTGGTTAGCTTATTTATAGTTTTACTTCAAATTTTGGATCATTTTACAAGGTTAGTGTATTTACCTTGCAAAGTTTGGATATAAGATCTATCTTGGCAGCAGCTATGCGGCTCTTTGCATTATCTTTGTTGGTTTTGTCAACTTCAAAGGCAGGAGGCACTGAGGCAGCTGTCATTTGGCCTGCTGGTCCTTGTGGTTATTTCTAGTTTGCTGAAAGTATTTGAATTCCATTTTTCAGTTGCTTGCGGAAGAAAATATTTGAGTCCGTCATGGTCTGAACTGTGGACACAATTTTTGTGCAAATTCAGTGCTGTCTATCTGATCTCTGATCCTTTTCACGAAAGACCGGAGGGACTGGGAGCACCCAGAACAAATCTTTGTCTGTTTCAGAAAGCAGTTGCATTGCAGTCATGATATTATCTGCAATTTGGATAGATAATGCAAACTGTGGTGTCAGTTTATAAACTTCGTAAATGCCTGAAGGATTACATACCACTGACGTAGAGGTTCATTTCCAGCGACTTCCTCATCAGGCTGGTTTGCACAAGTATACAACACAACACACCTATTAATGTGAACTGAAAGCGCAACTTCAATCAAGTCAACTAATCTAGTTGAAGATGTTTATTTGATCAACTGTGCTTACTGAATTTTTTCGAAATATGCAGGAGTATCTGCAGGGAAATCCAATGTGGATGGAGTACTGCAAGGTACCCTTGATGACTCTAGGGTTTGAGAACAACTTTGACGTCTTTGTGAAAGTACATGGGGGTGGTCTCTCAGGCCAGGCCCAGGCAATATGCCTTGGCGTTGCCCGTGCGTTGGTCAAGATCAGCAATGCCAACAGAGTTCCTCTGAAGTCAGAAGGTTTGCTGACTAGGGACACCCGTATTGTTGAAAGGAAGAAGGCTGGTCTCAAGAAGGCACGCAAGCGGCCCCAGTTCTCAAAGCGTTGAGGATGTTCGCTTGTTGCAGTCTATTGCCACTTCCACAGAGGTCTTTTTTTTTCTTCTGTCAACTGCTGTGCAAATTCTTTAATGGACGCGATATATCTGTAGTATGCTTTTCGTGAAGCAAATTTCTTGAGTTTGCTCTCCAACTCTGTTGGTATATTCTGCATTGGGCGAACTTGTAATCAGCAGACTAGCAAGAGTAAAGTGCTCTTTAAAGAACGGATGTTAACTCGATTTGCACAAAACACCAGATTAACATTCTTTACTTCTTTAGTATGAAAAATAGTGTCCCAATAGCTGTATAAACTTTCTCCCATGAAAATGGCAGATTTTTTTCTTAAGATGAAGAATGGAAGCCGGTGAATCATGATCTGCTCGTTTTTAGCACTCCTGGTTTTTTTTTTTTTGAAACTGGGCAACCTTTACTCATTAGCTAACAAATCGTTAGCAATTACTACAAATAAAACACAGGAAAAAAAAACTGCTCATGATGGGCATAAAAATGCCAAGAGAGAAAAAAACACAGAAAAACACCGCGTGGGCCAAAGCATACCGTCCGGAATGACGCAGCCCAACCCAACCCAAAAGCATACCATCCGTAATGGCGCAGCCCAACCCAACCCAACCCAACCCAAAGCACCTTGGACACGGACACCAGTGGAGGCAACCGGCCCTCCCCCTCCGTGCCCACTCCCCGCAGCTCCGGGCTCCGGCCATGCCGTCGTCGTCGTCGCTGATCCAAGGCATCTCCATCTCCGTCTCCGACGACGACGAGGCCACCGGTAAGGTGCGCGTCCGCGTCCGCCGCAAGCGCTCCCGTGGCCCCGTCTCCGCTTCGGCACGCCGCCGCCGCATCCTCTTCCGCGCCGCGCGGCTGGGCGTGCCGCTCCTCCTCGCCGCCCTCGCCGTATCCCTCCTCCTCTACGAGTCCTACCGCCTCACGCCTTCCCGATCGTCCACACTGCCTCCGCCATCCTTCGCAGACATCAGTCGCCTCTCCCGCAACGCCCGCGCCGCTGATGGCGCCAGGAAGTGTAAGCCCACACTGGATAAACCCTTATAATTCCTGTCGATAGAACCGCATCTTAGTATAATGATTTGTTTGGTGCTTTTAATTCGGGAATGCGTTAGTTCAGTTGTCTGTTTGTTTACAGTAAAGTGATTTTTTTATTAGGGTACAAATGTAGACCTGCTTAGTTCCATTGTTAGTTTTATATATGTTGAGGTATTCTTTTTATTCTTGATGGTGTTCTTGATATTATCTGATTGATACTCCTAGTCTTTATTGCGTAATATGCACCTGCGATCTGTAAATGTAAAGTTGTTACAATGAAGAGTGGGGAACAAACAGTCTCAGATTTGCTTCCTCTTCGGGTTATGTATAAAACCTAGAACAACTGTTAATCATGCCGATTGGCTAAAGTTGTTTGGAGAGGGATTCACAATACTGTACTATGTCGACATAGACGAGCAAAAACTGAAGCTAAACTGTTCTACTTGTTTAGTGCTTTTAGCTCACATATTTTACTGATCCTTCTGGTTTCTTATGGTTATAGCAAAGTTTCGTTTCCTTTTCTCTTGCTTTCCTTCTTTGCACTTGTAGAATCTCACGAAGTCACGATACAAAAACTAAGACATGCACTTTGCTTATAATTAAATCATTGCTGCATTTACAGCATGCCTGAACTAACGCATTCCCGAATTAAAAGCACCAAACAAATCATTATACTAAGATGCGGTTCTATCGACAGGAATTATAAGGGTTTATCCAGTGTGGGCTTACACTTCCTGGCGCCATCAGCGGCGCGGGCGTTGCGGGAGAGGCGACTGATGTCTGCGAAGGATGGCGGAGGCAGTGTGGACGATCGGGAAGGCGTGAGGCGGTAGGACTCGTAGAGGAGGAGGGATACGGCGAGGGCGGCGAGGAGGAGCGGCACGCCCAGCCGCGCGGCGCGGAAGAGGATGCGGCGGCGGCGTGCCGAAGCGGAGACGGGGCCACGGGAGCGCTTGCGGCGGACGCGGACGCGCACCTTACCGGTGGCCTCGTCGTCGTCGGAGACGGAGATGGAGATGCCTTGGATCAGCGACGACGACGACGGCATGGCCGGAGCCCGGAGCTGCGGGGAGTGGGCACGGAGGGGGAGGGCCGGTTGCCTCCACTGGTGTCCGTGTCCAAGGTGCTTTGGTTGGGTTGGGTTGGGTTGGGCTGCGCCATTACGGATGGTATGCTTTTGGGTTGGGTTGGGCTGCGTCATTCCGGACGGTATGCTTTGGCCCACGCGGTGTTTTTCTGTGTTTTTTTCTCTCTTGGCATTTTTATGCCCATCATGAGCAGTTTTTTTTTCCTGTGTTTTATTTGTAGTAATTGCTAACGATTTGTTAGCTAATGAGTAAAGGTTGCCCAGTTTCAAAAAAAAAAAAACCAGGAGTGCTAAAAACGAGCAGATCATGATTCACCGGCTTCCATTCTTCATCTTAAGAAAAAAATCTGCCATTTTCATGGGAGAAAGTTTATACAGCTATTGGGACACTATTTTTCATACTAAAGAAGTAAAGAATGTTAATCTGGTGTTTTGTGCAAATCGAGTTAACATCCGTTCTTTAAAGAGCACTTTACTCTTGCTAGTCTGCTGATTACAAGTTCGCCCAATGCAGAATATACCAACAGAGTTGGAGAGCAAACTCAAGAAATTTGCTTCACGAAAAGCATACTACAGATATATCGCGTCATTAAAGAATTTGCACAGCAGTTGACAGAAGAAAAAAAAAGACCTCTGTGGAAGTGGCAATAGACTGCAACAAGCGAACATCCTCAACGCTTTGAGAACTGGGGCCGCTTGCGTGCCTTCTTGAGACCAGCCTTCTTCCTTTCAACAATACGGGTGTCCCTAGTCAGCAAACCTTCTGACTTCAGAGGAACTCTGTTGGCATTGCTGATCTTGACCAACGCACGGGCAACGCCAAGGCATATTGCCTGGGCCTGGCCTGAGAGACCACCCCCATGTACTTTCACAAAGACGTCAAAGTTGTTCTCAAACCCTAGAGTCATCAAGGGTACCTTGCAGTACTCCATCCACATTGGATTTCCCTGCAGATACTCCTGCATATTTCGAAAAAATTCAGTAAGCACAGTTGATCAAATAAACATCTTCAACTAGATTAGTTGACTTGATTGAAGTTGCGCTTTCAGTTCACATTAATAGGTGTGTTGTGTTGTATACTTGTGCAAACCAGCCTGATGAGGAAGTCGCTGGAAATGAACCTCTACGTCAGTGGTATGTAATCCTTCAGGCATTTACGAAGTTTATAAACTGACACCACAGTTTGCATTATCTATCCAAATTGCAGATAATATCATGACTGCAATGCAACTGCTTTCTGAAACAGACAAAGATTTGTTCTGGGTGCTCCCAGTCCCTCCGGTCTTTCGTGAAAAGGATCAGAGATCAGATAGACAGCACTGAATTTGCACAAAAATTGTGTCCACAGTTCAGACCATGACGGACTCAAATATTTTCTTCCGCAAGCAACTGAAAAATGGAATTCAAATACTTTCAGCAAACTAGAAATAACCACAAGGACCAGCAGGCCAAATGACAGCTGCCTCAGTGCCTCCTGCCTTTGAAGTTGACAAAACCAACAAAGATAATGCAAAGAGCCGCATAGCTGCTGCCAAGATAGATCTTATATCCAAACTTTGCAAGGTAAATACACTAACCTTGTAAAATGATCCAAAATTTGAAGTAAAACTATAAATAAGCTAACCACTTTGTCATTCTCGCCAATTTATTTGTTTTTAAAAGTTTACTTCAGCTTGCCAGTTATTCCCTACTACTTTTTTAACTGGAAGCTTTCCATTCCATGTTATCGCCATTTTCGTTTTGGTACTTCTTCCACATTTCTTTCAGAAGTCCTAATGCCAGGCATCCAAGCTTCAGTGTCTTTGTTGTTACTACTAGAAGTACCAAAACGAAAATGGCGATAACATGGAATGGAAAGCTTCCAGTTAAAAAAGTAGTAGGGAATAACTGGCAAGCTGAAGTAAACTTTTAAAAACAAATAAATTGGCGAGAATGACAAAGTGGTTAGCTTATTTATAGTTTTACTTCAAATTTTGGATCATTTTACAAGGTTAGTGTATTTACCTTGCAAAGTTTGGATATAAGATCTATCTTGGCAGCAGCTATGCGGCTCTTTGCATTATCTTTGTTGGTTTTGTCAACTTCAAAGGCAGGAGGCACTGAGGCAGCTGTCATTTGGCCTGCTGGTCCTTGTGGTTATTTCTAGTTTGCTGAAAGTATTTGAATTCCATTTTTCAGTTGCTTGCGGAAGAAAATATTTGAGTCCGTCATGGTCTGAACTGTGGACACAATTTTTGTGCAAATTCAGTGCTGTCTATCTGATCTCTGATCCTTTTCACGAAAGACCGGAGGGACTGGGAGCACCCAGAACAAATCTTTGTCTGTTTCAGAAAGCAGTTGCATTGCAGTCATGATATTATCTGCAATTTGGATAGATAATGCAAACTGTGGTGTCAGTTTATAAACTTCGTAAATGCCTGAAGGATTACATACCACTGACGTAGAGGTTCATTTCCAGCGACTTCCTCATCAGGCTGGTTTGCACAAGTATACAACACAACACACCTATTAATGTGAACTGAAAGCGCAACTTCAATCAAGTCAACTAATCTAGTTGAAGATGTTTATTTGATCAACTGTGCTTACTGAATTTTTTCGAAATATGCAGGAGTATCTGCAGGGAAATCCAATGTGGATGGAGTACTGCAAGGTACCCTTGATGACTCTAGGGTTTGAGAACAACTTTGACGTCTTTGTGAAAGTACATGGGGTGGTCTCTCAGGCCAGGCCCAGGCAATATGCCTTGGCGTTGCCCGTGCGTTGGTCAAGATCAGCAATGCCAACAGAGTTCCTCTGAAGTCAGAAGGTTTGCTGACTAGGGACACCCGTATTGTTGAAAGGAAGAAGGCTGGTCTCAAGAAGGCACGCAAGCGGCCCCAGTTCTCAAAGCGTTGAGGATGTTCGCTTGTTGCAGTCTATTGCCACTTCCACAGAGGTCTTTTTTTTTCCTGTGTTTTATTTGTAGTAATTGCTAACGATTTGTTAGCTAATGAGTAAAGGTTGCCCAGTTTCAAAAAAAAAAAAACCAGGAGTGCTAAAAACGAGCAGATCATGATTCACCGGCTTCCATTCTTCATCTTAAGAAAAAAATCTGCCATTTTCATGGGAGAAAGTTTATACAGCTATTGGGACACTATTTTTCATACTAAAGAAGTAAAGAATGTTAATCTGGTGTTTTGTGCAAATCGAGTTAACATCCGTTCTTTAAAGAGCACTTTACTCTTGCTAGTCTGCTGATTACAAGTTCGCCCAATGCAGAATATACCAACAGAGTTGGAGAGCAAACTCAAGAAATTTGCTTCACGAAAAGCATACTACAGATATATCGCGTCCATTAAAGAATTTGCACAGCAGTTGACAGAAGAAAAAAAAAGACCTCTGTGGAAGTGGCAATAGACTGCAACAAGCGAACATCCTCAACGCTTTGAGAACTGGGCCGCTTGCGTGCCTTCTTGAGACCAGCCTTCTTCCTTTCAACAATACGGGTGTCCCTAGTCAGCAAACCTTCTGACTTCAGAGGAACTCTGTTGGCATTGCTGATCTTGACCAACGCACGGGCAACGCCAAGGCATATTGCCTGGGCCTGGCCTGAGAGACCACCCCCATGTACTTTCACAAAGACGTCAAAGTTGTTCTCAAACCCTAGAGTCATCAAGGGTACCTGCAGTACTCCATCCACATTGGATTTCCCTGCAGATACTCCTGCATATTTCGAAAAAATTCAGTAAGCACAGTTGATCAAATAAACATCTTCAACTAGATTAGTTGACTTGATTGAAGTTGCGCTTTCAGTTCACATTAATAGGTGTGTTGTGTTGTATACTTGTGCAAACCAGCCTGATGAGGAAGTCGCTGGAAATGAACCTCTACGTCAGTGGTATGTAATCCTTCAGGCATTTACGAAGTTTATAAACTGACACCACAGTTTGCATTATCTATCCAAATTGCAGATAATATCATGACTGCAATTTGGATAGATAATGCAAACTGTGGTGT